>CAWWDK010000205.1:0-119276 GCA_963942575.1 Priocnemis perturbator | reverse complement strand
GTGCTCCCCGTGCGTTTTAGACGCTAAAAACGCGTATGACACTTGATTCGCACGAATCCGTTGAGAAATGGCCGAGATACGCCGTGTTACACTTGCGGACGATGAAATCTTGCTAGTTCTCGCGTTTTGCAAGCGCGACACACGATGCACCGCGTTTCGTTCGATTCGTTCAAGAACTCTCGTATCTCGGACATCCGCGAGTTTTTCGCGTCGAAAACGTGCTCCCCGTGCGTTTTAGACGCTAAAAACGCGTATGACACTTGATTCGCACGAATCCGTTGAGAAATGGCCGAGATACGCCGTGTTACACTTGCGGACGATGAAATCTTGCTAGTTCTCGCGTTTTGCAAGCGCGACACACGATGCACCGCGTTTCGTTCGATTCGTTCAAGAACTCTCGTATCTCGGACATCCGCTAGTTTTTCGCGTCGAAAACGTGCTCCCCGTGCGTTTTAGACGCTAAAAACGCGTATGACACTTGATTCGCACGAATCCGTTGAGAAATGGCCGAGATACGCCGTGTTACACTTGCGGACGATGAAATCTTGCTAGTTCTCGCGTTTTGCAAGCGCGACACACGATGCACCGCGTTTCGTTCGATTCGTTCAAGAACTCTCGTATCTCGGACATCCGCGAGTTTTTCGCGTCGAAAACGTGCTCCCCGTGCGTTTTAGACGCTAAAAACGCGTATGACACTTGAATCGCACGAATCCGTTGAGAAATGGCCGAGATACGCCGTGTTACACTTGCGGACGATGAAATCTTGCTAGTTCTCGCGTTTTGCAAGCGCGACACACGATGCACCGCGTTTCGTTCGATTTGTTCAAGAACTCTCGTATCTCGGACATCCGCGAGTTTTTCGCGTCGAAAACGTGCTCCCCGTGCGTTTTAGACGCTAAAAACGCGTATGACACTTGATTCGCACGAATCCGTTGAGAAATGGCCGAGATACGCCGTGTTACACTTGCGGACGATGAAATCTTGCTAGTTCTCGCGTTTTGCAAGCGCGACACACGATGCACCGCGTTTCGTTCGATTCGTTCAAGAACTCTCGTATCTCGGACATCCGCGAGTTTTTCGCGTCGAAAACGTGCTCCCCGTGCGTTTTAGACGCTAAAAACGCGTATGACACTTGATTCGCACGAATCCGTTGAGAAATGGCCGAGATACGCCGTGTTACACTTGCGGACGATGAAATCTTGCTAGTTCTCGCGTTTTGCAAGCGCGACACACGATGCACCGCGTTTCGTTCGATTCGTTCAAGAACTCTCGTATCTCGGACATCCGCGAGTTTTTCGCGTCGAAAACGTGCTCCCCGTGCGTTTTAGACGCTAAAAACGCGTATGACACTTGATTCGCACGAATCCGTTGAGAAATGGCCGAGATACGCCGTGTTACACTTGCGGACGATGAAATCTTGCTAGTTCTCGCGTTTTGCAAGCGCGACACACGATGCACCGCGTTTCGTTCGATTCGTTCAAGAACTCTCGTATCTCGGACATCCGCGAGTTTTTCGCGTCGAAAACGTGCTCCCCGTGCGTTTTAGACGCTAAAAACGCGTATGACACTTGATTCGCACGAATCCGTTGAGAAATGGCCGAGATACGCCGTGTTACACTTGCGGACGATGAAATCTTGCTAGTTCTCGCGTTTTGCAAGCGCGACACACGATGCACCGCGTTTCGTTCGATTCGTTCAAGAACTCTCGTATCTCGGACATCCGCGAGTTTTTCGCGTCGAAAACGTGCTCCCCGTGCGTTTTAGACGCTAAAAACGCGTATGACACTTGATTCGCACGAATCCGTTGAGAAATGGCCGAGATACGCCGTGTTACACTTGCGGACGATGAAATCTTGCTAGTTCTCGCGTTTTGCAAGCGCGACACACGATGCACCGCGTTTCGTTCGATTCGTTCAAGAACTCTCGTATCTCGGACATCCGCGAGTTTTTCGCGTCGAAAACGTGCTCCCCGTGCGTTTTAGACGCTAAAAACGCGTATGACACTTGATTCGCACGAATCCGTTGAGAAATGGCCGAGATACGCCGTGTTACACTTGCGGACGATGAAATCTTGCTAGTTCTCGCGTTTTGCAAGCGCGACACACGATGCACCGCGTTTCGTTCGATTCGTTCAAGAACTCTCGTATCTCGGACATCCGCGAGTTTTTCGCGTCGAAAACGTGCTCCCCGTGCGTTTTAGACGCTAAAAACGCGTATGACACTTGATTCGCACGAATCCGTTGAGAAATGGCCGAGATACGCCGTGTTACACTTGCGGACGATGAAATCTTGCTAGTTCTCGCGTTTTGCAAGCGCGACACACGATGCACCGCGTTTCGTTCGATTCGTTCAAGAACTCTCGTATCTCGGACATCCGCGAGTTTTTCGCGTCGAAATCGTGCTCCCCGTGCGTTTTAGACGCTAAAAACGCGTATGACACTTGATTCGCACGAATCCGTTGAGAAATGGCCGAGATACGCCGTGTTACACTTGCGGACGATGAAATCTTGCTAGTTCTCGCGTTTTGCAAGCGCGACACACGATGCACCGCGTTTCGTTCGATTTGTTCAAGAACTCTCGTATCTCGGACATCCGCGAGTTTTTCGCGTCGAAAACGTGCTCCCCGTGCGTTTTAGACGCTAAAAACGCGTATGACACTTGATTCGCACGAATCCGTTGAGAAATGGCCGAGATACGCCGTGTTACACTTGCGGACGATGAAATCTTGCTAGTTCTCGCGTTTTGCAAGCGCGACACACGATGCACCGCGTTTCGTTCGATTCGTTCAAGAACTCTCGTATCTCGGACATCCGCGAGTTTTTCGCGTCGAAAACGTGCTCCCCGTGCGTTTTAGACGCTAAAAACGCGTATGACACTTGATTCGCACGAATCCGTTGAGAAATGGCCGAGATACGCCGTGTTACACTTGCGGACGATGAAATCTTGCTAGTTCTCGCGTTTTGCAAGCGCGACACACGATGCACCGCGTTTCGTTCGATTCGTTCAAGAACTCTCGTATCTCGGACATCCGCGAGTTTTTCGCGTCGAAAACGTGCTCCCCGTGCGTTTTAGACGCTAAAAACGCGTATGACACTTGATTCTGTTACGTCCTCGGTTTTTAGCCACGCTGCATACACCGCGTATAGCTGGGACCCGAGAGCAGACGGCTGAATCGGTCGGTACTTGGAGCGCAATCTACTTTCCTTGCGCGGAGGTGTTACAGAAGTCGGTATTATTACCGGGTGTTTCTAACTTATTTAACTGGTCGGACTGGTTACCGCACGAGATTTATTTATCGTCGGAATGGCTACCGCGCAGAATGTGACTCTAAACCCGGAATGGTTACCGTACCAAATATATCAACGTCGGAATGGCTACCGCACAAATGTGACTCTAAACCCGGAATGGTTACCGTACCAAAAATATCAACGTCGGAATGGCTACCGCACAAATGTGACTCTAAACCCGGAATGGTTACCGTACCAAAAATATCAACGTCGGAATGGGTACCGCACAAATGTGACTCTAAACCCGGAATGGTTACCGTACCAAAAATATCAACGTCGGAATGGCTACCGCACAAATGTGACTCTAAACCCGGAATGGTTACCGTACCAAAAATATCAACGTCGGAATGGCTACCGCACAAATGTGACTCTAAACCCGGAATGGTTACCGTACCAAAAATGTCAACGTCGGAATGGGTACCGCACAAATGTGACTCTAAAACCGGAATGGTTACCGTACCAAAAATGTCAACGTCGGAATCGGTACCGCACAAATGTGACTCTAAAACCGGAATGGTTACCGTACCAAAAATATCAACGTCGGAATGGCTACCGCACAAATGTGACTCTAAACCCGGAATGGTTACCGTACCAAAAATATCAACGTCGGAATGGCTACCGCACAAATGTGACTCTAAACCCGGAATGGTTACCGTACCAAAAATATCAACGTCGGAATGGCTACCGCTCAAATATGTCAAACGTCGGAATGGCTACCGCACAAATATACTTAATATCGTCTCGGTAATTCCTATACCGCCGAGATTTATACTTATTCTAAAATTGACAGGGTTCGGAGGTAGGAAATTATGCAACGTGAGCGCAGAACGAAAATAAAGGGTTTTATTGAGAGAGGAAAGTTACACTAGTTTAATATTTGTATGTCGTCGTCCTCGGCGATGCTGCGAGGGTCGACCTCCTAAATAACGGAATATTCTCTGCTTTATGATTTTAATAGGGGAAGTGCTGTCGGGAGCACCAGTGACTACTAACCTTGGGGCCGTACCATGGCGAAATCAGCAACTGTATGCTGGCGGAACAGCAACTGTATGCTGGCGCAATCAGCAGCTGCACGCTGGCGCCCAGCAACTTCATGCTGGTCGGCTGGCGCCCAGCAACTTAATGCTGGTCGGCTGCGTCCAGCAACTTAATGCTGGTCGGCCGGCGCCCAGCAACTTAATGCTGGTCGGCTGCGCCCAGCAACTGAATGCTGGTCGGCTGTCACGCACTTTGGTTACGGTTGGTGGCAGATCACTGCGGAAAGGCAAGCGACTCAACGCCTAGCCTTGATCCAGGGGACACTGAGAGAGCGGCCGAGCAACTGAATGCTCGTGACACGTCACTGACTTAAAGCACAGAGAACACTCGGTTAATAGGACGTCGTCCGTATTCAATGATCGCCGGTGAATTATAACTGTCCGATATTTCGAAGAAAGTGGCAGGTTAGGAAGGATAAATGAGTTATATGAAAGGAGTTCGGTTATCGCGAATGAATTGTAAATGTCCGATGTTTCCAAAGATTTGTAACGTTAGCAAGATTCAATAAAAGTTAAATAAACGAAATAATTGCGCTCACGTTGGATGTGGGAAAGAGGAGAATAAGTCTGCACCAAATACCTTATAGATGTATTGAAGACGGCGTTGGTTGTACACTGGTATTACACAGATTCTATTGTTAACAGACTCGAGTGTAGGTCGACTACTAGTAACGCTTAAGGCTTGCTTGTTAGAGAGGTGCGACTGTTCGGTTCGAAGCGGCGATGAAGACTGGCTTAAGCGCACAGAATACCCGTATAGTGAAACGTGGTACACGAGATTTGCAACAATATATAATAAATGCCACGTTGATTACGACAGTCTCGAGAATAATGTAAATGATTGAGTTTAAAAAGCAATGTTGTTAGAAGTTAACTAAAATAACGATGGTCACGAGTAGTCACACGGGTTGCCCTTACGGAAGGATTTCACAATGTGGAATAATGAGGAATTAAATTCTTACCTTGCTGGATGCCTGTCAGGGTAGATGGTTCACGAAGTTGCGTAAAAGTATTTTATTAAACACAGATCTACTACAATGATGTGAACACTGGGTACTAATGATTAACTATCCGAAGTATAACCTCGTAAGGCGGAACGCGTGAGACTAAGCTCGGAGCAATGGGTTTGAAGTGTCCGTACTGGTTGACGCGGCGATGGAGACTGAATGTCCCGGCGTTGCAGCGGAGCTCGTCGGCTCGGAAAGTGGCGGGGACTCGTCGGCAGTGGGAGAGCTGCGTCAGCAATCCCATTGTGAACGCTCGGTCTTAGACTTTCGCACGCGTGATAGAATGCGCGTGGTCAGCATTATCGCAGTGGGATGGGGAGCGCGCGACTCGAGCGAGCCAGCGTCCGTGCCTTATCTTGCTGACTCAGCGCGGCGTGCCTTATCGCGTGGGATGGGGAGCGCGCAACTCGAGCGAGCCGGCGTCCGTGCCTTATCGCATGGAATGGGGAGCGCGCAACTCGAGCGAGCCGGTGTCCGTGCCTTATCGTAACGCGTGAAAGAATGTGCCTTGAGGAGGCTTACGGACTTACGACTATGCCTCTGGTCGAGATGATATATAATATGGTGGGAATAAGCACGAAGCTTCTCGAACGTTCCTTTCGGTCGATCTGCTTGGTGCTTATGTACTTAAGAGATAGGCGGATTACATGTGCCTGTGCTAGGCGGTTATACGGACACGAATACTCCTACGTGTACGTTGCCTGTCTTAGAGGCTGATACAATGCGTATAACGTTACTGCTGTTAAACATGTGGTAAGCGTATATGTTCCCGAGAGATTCAGTGACCGTGGGTTACCGGCAAACATGGCTCGTTACCGACGGTCACTGGTGGTAAGTCTAACCTAAAATTATCGACATTGAATTACCGGCAACGGTGGAAAATAAAGTTATCGTCATTTATCGATGACAATTTACAAGTTGGGTTACCGATTTTGGTTCTCTAACTGTAGGTTTACGGACCTTGAACGCATACTGTACTTATCAACGATATGTGTGTTAATCGGTTCTATTAAATACTTATGACTAGTTGTTGCCATGCGTATGTGCGAGAGTGTCTGCGGAAGCTTAATCCTTAGCATTATTTAATTTAGGCGAAAAAATTGGGGTGGAGGACGCAGGACGTAACACCTCCCCCCTTGGAAAAAGAATTTACACATTAATTGTGTGAATTCTTTAGATTACATTTTCTCCATTCGCAGGACACTCTCTCGTATCTCGTCATGGCTTGACGCATCGGGCTAACGCGGGGCAGGTTATGGTGGGTCTTCGTGGGTGTGGCTCGGATGTCCTGTAGCTCCACGTTGTCAGTCTTTTCTGCCGTTGGCCTTGTCCTGCTGATGTGCGGCAACAGGTGAACGGTCGAACTTCTTATTGCTCCGTAAAGGTGGATACTCCATCCGTATACGTGATGGAAGTCGTACCCGTGAATCAGCGTGTCGATTACCAGCTTCGCTAGGCGGACCAGCACAAAAATTCCGAGATCTCTGGCGGTGGCTGATCACAAATCCACCCCAGATACTTTCAGCTGTTGATTCCGCAATAATTTCCAGTGATTCCTCGTCTAGGAAGTTCAGCAGGGAGACTGAACCGTGAGGAATGTTTTGTCCGGACGCGCCTCTTGCTATGGTATTCAAGAGGGCCGGTCGTTCGGCGGAGGGCGTTATGTGATGACATGTGCCACATCTCCCGCCGAATGTCGGAATTGCAGGGACGAACACTTATGTTCGGAGTGTGCAACGGAGGACGCGTGCGATGTGATTAAAAGCGGCCAGGCGGTGTTGATGCAACTCCTCGTGGGATCGGAGACCCCATTGCCACCGTGTTATCGGTGCGGGGCTCCCCCGATGAGAGTGCAACCGACTGCGTGCTGCCTGCTGTGCACGGATGCAATTTTTGTGGCTCACATCTGACAGATATTCGTACTGTCCATTATGTACGACCGAGATGTGAGAGTGCATGCCACAGTAGTGAATGGTCCGCGATATCTCCACTTTACTTTGGATGATATCTGCGTGCTGGTAATGCGCCAATTGGAGGAGCTGGACGTAACTCCTCGTGGAGTTGGGAGACTTCAGGGTGATATAGCAGTCCCTCGTATCCAGGAGGATGATCGTTGTGGAATTCAGATGTTGCCTTCCGCAGTCGAACCCGATAGCGCATCAACGCGAGTAGATATATGCTTAGGAGTAAAATGACTACGAAAACGTGCATGTTTCTGCAACCGAATATACAAATTTTGTATTGTACGCCTAGGTTTCGGTGTACAGCGGACTCGGGACCGCTTTCGAATTCATGTGTACCTGTCGAGTGTCTCGATCAATGGTCTTACCACAGTGTTATAAATTTCGCGATTCTAGTGGGACTTGTACACATAAATTCGTAGGTAGTTTGTATTGTTTTATTTCTACTTAACTCGGCTTAACTTTAGCTTATTTATATGTACGACGCGGGGGTTTCCCCTAAAGTCAATTTTTGCATTATTGTCTGGTAGTACCTCTAGGACTTCGTGCGGGTCTGTGTACTGATCCGCGAATTTACCTTTCACGGGTTCCTTTAGGAGGAATACCCGATCTCCCACCATAAAATTCTGGGGGTTAACGCGCCGGTCATATTACTCTTTAGACCTCTCCTTAGCCCTGATCAAATGGCTTCGAGCGATCTCCTGCAGGTCCTGGATTTGATGAAAAAGGGTCTCTAAATATTCCCGGTATGTTACATCGATCCCTTCTTCGATGTACGGGTGGCTTGAGGGGATACGCGCGAGTCTACCGAAGACCAATTCGTGCGGTGTAAATTTCGTCCCTTCGTGGACG
Organism: Priocnemis perturbator; assembly: GCA_963942575.1. NCBI lineage: Eukaryota > Metazoa > Arthropoda > Insecta > Hymenoptera > Pompilidae > Priocnemis > Priocnemis perturbator. The sequence continues at coordinate 111,132 of CAWWDK010000205.1, read as the reverse complement.
CTTGTGTTATAAGAGAATATCGCGAGATCGGTCCATTGGTCCCAATCGTTTCTTTCATCGACGCACTGTTTTAAGTACTCCGCCAGGACGTGGTGTGATCGCTCTAGTGAACCGTTTGACTGCGGGTAGTATGCCGTCGTTCGGCATCGGGTTATGTGAAACTTACGAGCTATGTGTTTAAACACGGCCGAGGTGAAGGACGCACCTTGGTCGGTCAGAATCGCCCTGGGCGCTCCGAAGCGGCATATCAGATTTTTGATCATAGCATCGGCAATGGGAATTGCTTGAGCGTTTTTCAGCGGAACTGCGATGCAATATTTTGTCAGGAGATCCATTGCTGATGCGTGGTACTCTTTGATTATGTCACTTCTCGAAGAGTTATCAGGGATTGACACTAATCCCTCGCAAACGTTAAGGGTTAGACAGTGTCCTGAAAATATTCCCGCGATTGAAGTCCTAATGTGTAGCCAAGATACGTTATCGACGTATGGCGTATGCCCGATACTAATGCTATCTAATTGCAACTCTATCGCGACGTCTAACAGAGGGTGGATCGCGACGTCCAGGGTCTCTCAAATTGACGCGGCGGGTATGGGTTCCGTGGCTCGAATTGCAATGGCCTGGGGTCCCGTCTAAATTGCTCTCGCGGTGGTTGCGTTCTGTGACGGCTGTTCTCCGTTTCTATCGTCCTGTCAATCTGGTTACACTTCACAAACGCGTCGTCGAGAGTCTCATATCCTTGCACCCGGAGTCTAATTTGAATGTCGGCGGGGAGGCCGCTAGTGAAGCTTTCCAAGACGTCTAGTTCTATTGCTTCTTTCACCGCAAGGGTTAATCTTCCGTGAACTTGTCGTTCTCCGTCCGTAATGGCTGTCTTTAGGTCATTGACGCGACCGACGTAGTCCAAAATATGTTCGCTGGGTCGTTTGAAAATATTACCTAATTCGCCGCGGTATTGGTTCACTGACTTTTTGGGACCAAAAACACTCTTTAGCCGGTCCGTCAATTCGCTAACTGTAAGGATGTCCGTATCCTCTATAACTTGGAAAGCATGTCCACGGAGTTTATTAATAATCATTTGCGTTAGGCTGGTTTCCAGCCGCGGGGGTAATAAATCGCGAGCCCGTTCGCAAGCGCGCGAGAATTGGAATATCGATAATTTGTATCCGTCATAGGTGGGGACAATTTCTAAAGCGTCCTTAATTCCAATTCCAGGGGTGGACGAGGGGGAGAGATTTCTTCTGAGGTTTGATGTTCTGCGACTTCCCGCGTCGTGGGAGGTCGTTGCTCGGGGTGGTCTCGCTTGAGCAGATTCCGTGTCTTCATTACCCGGAACCTCCGCCGCTTCGTCCACTTTGAGTGTCAAGGAGTTGAGTAATTGCGAAAGGCTTGGTTCCGTTTGTCCCCTCGTCGTATCTTTCTCCGCTTGCAATGTTCGGATCAAAGCGGCTTGTTCCGCTAATTGGCTCTCCCTCGCAATCAATTTATCTTGTATTTCGGCAACTTCGGCCTCGGTCATGAGACGGCTGCTTGGCTGGCTTGCCTCGTGAGACATTTTCCTTGACTAATTATCTCGCGAATATAGACCGAATAATCCGTCTGGCGTATCCCACTTCTGACACCAAATTTTTATTTCTCTCTGTTACGTCCTCGGTTTTTAGCCACGCTGCATACACCGCGTATAGCTGGGACCCGAGAGCAGACGGCTGAATCGGTCGGTACTTGGAGCGCAATCTACTTTCCTTGCGCGGAGGTGTTACAGAAGTCGGTATTATTACCGGGTGTTTCTAACTTATTTAACTGGTCGGACTGGTTACCGCACGAGATTTATTTATCGTCGGAATGGCTACCGCGCAGAATGTGACTCTAAACCCGGAATGGTTACCGTACCAAATATATCAACGTCGGAATGGCTACCGCACAAATGTGACTCTAAACCCGGAATGGTTACCGTACCAAAAATATCAACGTCGGAATGGCTACCGCACAAATGTGACTCTAAACCCGGAATGGTTACCGTACCAAAAATATCAACGTCGGAATGGGTACCGCACAAATGTGACTCTAAACCCGGAATGGTTACCGTACCAAAAATATCAACGTCGGAATGGCTACCGCACAAATGTGACTCTAAACCCGGAATGGTTACCGTACCAAAAATATCAACGTCGGAATGGCTACCGCACAAATGTGACTCTAAACCCGGAATGGTTACCGTACCAAAAATGTCAACGTCGGAATGGGTACCGCACAAATGTGACTCTAAAACCGGAATGGTTACCGTACCAAAAATGTCAACGTCGGAATCGGTACCGCACAAATGTGACTCTAAAACCGGAATGGTTACCGTACCAAAAATATCAACGTCGGAATGGCTACCGCACAAATGTGACTCTAAACCCGGAATGGTTACCGTACCAAAAATATCAACGTCGGAATGGCTACCGCACAAATGTGACTCTAAACCCGGAATGGTTACCGTACCAAAAATATCAACGTCGGAATGGCTACCGCTCAAATATGTCAAACGTCGGAATGGCTACCGCACAAATATACTTAATATCGTCTCGGTAATTCCTATACCGCCGAGATTTATACTTATTCTAAAATTGACAGGGTTCGGAGGTAGGAAATTATGCAACGTGAGCGCAGAACGAAAATAAAGGGTTTTATTGAGAGAGGAAAGTTACACTAGTTTAATATTTGTATGTCGTCGTCCTCGGCGATGCTGCGAGGGTCGACCTCCTAAATAACGGAATATTCTCTGCTTTATGATTTTAATAGGGGAAGTGCTGTCGGGAGCACCAGTGACTACTAACCTTGGGGCCGTACCATGGCGAAATCAGCAACTGTATGCTGGCGGAACAGCAACTGTATGCTGGCGCAATCAGCAGCTGCACGCTGGCGCCCAGCAACTTAATGCTGGTCGGCTGGCGCCCAGCAACTTAATGCTGGTCGGCTGCGTCCAGCAACTTAATGCTGGTCGGCCGGCGCCCAGCAACTTAATGCTGGTCGGCTGCGCCCAGCAACTGAATGCTGGTCGGCTGTCACGCACTTTGGTTACGGTTGGTGGCAGATCACTGCGGAAAGGCAAGCGACTCAACGCCTAGCCTTGATCCAGGGGACACTGAGAGAGCGGCCGAGCAACTGAATGCTCGTGACACGTCACTGACTTAAAGCACAGAGAACACTCGGTTAATAGGACGTCGTCCGTATTCAATGATCGCCGGTGAATTATAACTGTCCGATATTTCGAAGAAAGTGGCAGGTTAGGAAGGATAAATGAGTTATATGAAAGGAGTTCGGTTATCGCGAATGAATTGTAAATGTCCGATGTTTCCAAAGATTTGTAACGTTAGCAAGATTCAATAAAAGTTAAATAAACGAAATAATTGCGCTCACGTTGGATGTGGGAAAGAGGAGAATAAGTCTGCACCAAATACCTTATAGATGTATTGAAGACGGCGTTGGTTGTACACTGGTATTACACAGATTCTATTGTTAACAGACTCGAGTGTAGGTCGACTACTAGTAACGCTTAAGGCTTGCTTGTTAGAGAGGTGCGACTGTTCGGTTCGAAGCGGCGATGAAGACTGGCTTAAGCGCACAGAATACCCGTATAGTGAAACGTGGTACACGAGATTTGCAACAATATATAATAAATGCCACGTTGATTACGACAGTCTCGAGAATAATGTAAATGATTGAGTTTAAAAAGCAATGTTGTTAGAAGTTAACTAAAATAACGATGGTCACGAGTAGTCACACGGGTTGCCCTTACGGAAGGATTTCACAATGTGGAATAATGAGGAATTAAATTCTTACCTTGCTGGATGCCTGTCAGGGTAGATGGTTCACGAAGTTGCGTAAAAGTATTTTATTAAACACAGATCTACTACAATGATGTGAACACTGGGTACTAATGATTAACTATCCGAAGTATAACCTCGTAAGGCGGAACGCGTGAGACTAAGCTCGGAGCAATGGGTTTGAAGTGTCCGTACTGGTTGACGCGGCGATGGAGACTGAATGTCCCGGCGTTGCAGCGGAGCTCGTCGGCTCGGAAAGTGGCGGGGACTCGTCGGCAGTGGGAGAGCTGCGTCAGCAATCCCATTGTGAACGCTCGGTCTTAGACTTTCGCACGCGTGATAGAATGCGCGTGGTCAGCATTATCGCAGTGGGATGGGGAGCGCGCGACTCGAGCGAGCCAGCGTCCGTGCCTTATCTTGCTGACTCAGCGCGGCGTGCCTTATCGCGTGGGATGGGGAGCGCGCAACTCGAGCGAGCCGGCGTCCGTGCCTTATCGCATGGAATGGGGAGCGCGCAACTCGAGCGAGCCGGTGTCCGTGCCTTATCGTAACGCGTGAAAGAATGTGCCTTGAGGAGGCTTACGGACTTACGACTATGCCTCTGGTCGAGATGATATATAATATGGTGGGAATAAGCACGAAGCTTCTCGAACGTTCCTTTCGGTCGATCTGCTTGGTGCTTATGTACTTAAGAGATAGGCGGATTACATGTGCCTGTGCTAGGCGGTTATACGGACACGAATACTCCTACGTGTACGTTGCCTGTCTTAGAGGCTGATACAATGCGTATAACGTTACTGCTGTTAAACATGTGGTAAGCGTATATGTTCCCGAGAGATTCAGTGACCGTGGGTTACCGGCAAACATGGCTCGTTACCGACGGTCACTGGTGGTAAGTCTAACCTAAAATTATCGACATTGAATTACCGGCAACGGTGGAAAATAAAGTTATCGTCATTTATCGATGACAATTTACAAGTTGGGTTACCGATTTTGGTTCTCTAACTGTAGGTTTACGGACCTTGAACGCATACTGTACTTATCAACGATATGTGTGTTAATCGGTTCTATTAAATACTTATGACTAGTTGTTGCCATGCGTATGTGCGAGAGTGTCTGCGGAAGCTTAATCCTTAGCATTATTTAATTTAGGCGAAAAAATTGGGGTGGAGGACGCAGGACGTAACAATTCGCACGAATCCGTTGAGAAATGGCCGAGATACGCCGTGTTACACTTGCGGACGATGAAATCTTGCTAGTTCTCGCGTTTTGCAAGCGCGACACACGATGCACCGCGTTTCGTTCGATTCGTTCAAGAACTCTCGTATCTCGGACATCCGCGAGTTTTTCGCGTCGAAAACGTGCTCCCCGTGCGTTTTAGACGCTAAAAACGCGTATGACACTTGATTCGCACGAATCCGTTGAGAAATGGCCGAGATACGCCGTGTTACACTTGCGGACGATGAAATCTTGCTAGTTCTCGCGTTTTGCAAGCGCGACACACGATGCACCGCGTTTCGTTCGATTTGTTCAAGAACTCTCGTATCTCGGACATCCGCGAGTTTTTCGCGTCGAAAACGTGCTCCCCGTGCGTTTTAGACGCTAAAAACGCGTATGACACTTGATTCGCACGAATCCGTTGAGAAATGGCCGAGATACGCCGTGTTACACTTGCGGACGATGAAATCTTGCTAGTTCTCGCGTTTTGCAAGCGCGACACACGATGCACCGCGTTTCGTTCGACTCGTTCAAGAACTCTCGTATCTCGGACATCCGCGAGTTTTTCGCGTCGAAAACGTGCTCCCCGTGCGTTTTAGACGCTAAAAACGCGTATGACACTTGATTCGCACGAATCCGTTGAGAAATGGCCGAGATACGCCGTGTTACACTTGCGGACGATGAAATCTTGCTAGTTCTCGCGTTTTGCAAGCGCGACACACGATGCACCGCGTTTCGTTCGATTCGTTCAAGAACTCTCGTATCTCGGACGTCCGCGAGTTTTTCGCGTCGAAAACGTGCTCCCCGTGCGTTTTAGACGCTAAAAACGCGTATGACACTTGATTCGCACGAATCCGTTGAGAAATGGCCGAGATACGCCGTGTTACACTTGCGGACGATGAAATCTTGCTAGTTCTCGCGTTTTGCAAGCGCGACACACGATGCACCGCGTTTCGTTCGATTTGTTCAAGAACTCTCGTATCTCGGACATCCGCGAGTTTTTCGCGTCGAAAACGTGCTCCCCGTGCGTTTTAGACGCTAAAAACGCGTATGACACTTGATTCGCACGAATCCGTTGAGAAATGGCCGAGATACGCCGTGTTACACTTGCGGACGATGAAATCTTGCTAGTTCTCGCGTTTTGCAAGCGCGACACACGATGCACCGCGTTTCGTTCGATTCGTTCAAGAACTCTCGTATCTCGGACATCCGCGAGTTTTTCGCGTCGAAAACGTGCTCCCCGTGCGTTTTAGACGCTAAAAACGCGTATGACACTTGATTCGCACGAATCCGTTGAGAAATGGCCGAGATACGCCGTGTTACACTTGCGGACGATGAAATCTTGCTAGTTCTCGCGTTTTGCAAGCGCGACACACGATGCACCGCGTTTCGTTCGATTCGTTCAAGAACTCTCGTATCTCGGACATCCGCGAGTTTTTCGCGTCGAAAACGTGCTCCCCGTGCGTTTTAGACGCTAAAAACGCGTATGACACTTGATTCGCACGAATCCGTTGAGAAATGGCCGAGATACGCCGTGTTACACTTGCGGACGATGAAATCTTGCTAGTTCTCGCGTTTTGCAAGCGCGACACACGATGCACCGCGTTTCGTTCGATTCGTTCAAGAACTCTCGTATCTCGGACATCCGCGAGTTTTTCGCGTCGAAAACGTGCTCCCCGTGCGTTTTAGACGCTAAAAACGCGTATGACACTTGATTCGCACGAATCCGTTGAGAAATGGCCGAGATACGCCGTGTTACACTTGCGGACGATGAAATCTTGCTAGTTCTCGCGTTTTGCAAGCGCGACACACGATGCACCGCGTTTCGTTCGATTTGTTCAAGAACTCTCGTATCTCGGACATCCGCGAGTTTTTCGCGTCGAAAACGTGCTCCCCGTGCGTTTTAGACGCTAAAAACGCGTATGACACTTGATTCGCACGAATCCGTTGAGAAATGGCCGAGATACGCCGTGTTACACTTGCGGACGATGAAATCTTGCTAGTTCTCGCGTTTTGCAAGCGCGACACACGATGCACCGCGTTTCGTTCGATTCGTTCAAGAACTCTCGTATCTCGGACATCCGCGAGTTTTTCGCGTCGAAAACGTGCTCCCCGTGCGTTTTAGACGCTAAAAACGCGTATGACACTTGATTCGCACGAATCCGTTGAGAAATGGCCGAGATACGCCGTGTTACACTTGCGGACGATGAAATCTTGCTAGTTCTCGCGTTTTGCAAGCGCGACACACGATGCACCGCGTTTCGTTCGATTCGTTCAAGAACTCTCGTATCTCGGACATCCGCGAGTTTTTCGCGTCGAAAACGTGCTCCCCGTGCGTTTTAGACGCTAAAAACGCGTATGACACTTGATTCGCACGAATCCGTTGAGAAATGGCCGAGATACGCCGTGTTACACTTGCGGACGATGAAATCTTGCTAGTTCTCGCGTTTTGCAAGCGCGACACACGATGCACCGCGTTTCGTTCGATTCGTTCAAGAACTCTCGTATCTCGGACATCCGCGAGTTTTTCGCGTCGAAAACGTGCTCCCCGTGCGTTTTAGACGCTAAAAACGCGTATGACACTTGATTCGCACGAATCCGTTGAGAAATGGCCGAGATACGCCGTGTTACACTTGCGGACGATGAAATCTTGCTAGTTCTCGCGTTTTGCAAGCGCGACACACGATGCACCGCGTTTCGTTCGATTTGTTCAAGAACTCTCGTATCTCGGACATCCGCGAGTTTTTCGCGTCGAAAACGTGCTCCCCGTGCGTTTTAGACGCTAAAAACGCGTATGACACTTGATTCGCACGAATCCGTTGAGAAATGGCCGAGATACGCCGTGTTACACTTGCGGACGATGAAATCTTGCTAGTTCTCGCGTTTTGCAAGCGCGACACACGATGCACCGCGTTTCGTTCGATTCGTTCAAGAACTCTCGTATCTCGGACATCCGCGAGTTTTTCGCGTCGAAAACGTGCTCCCCGTGCGTTTTAGACGCTAAAAACGCGTATGACACTTGATTCGCACGAATCCGTTGAGAAATGGCCGAGATACGCCGTGTTACACTTGCGGACGATGAAATCTTGCTAGTTCTCGCGTTTTGCAAGCGCGACACACGATGCACCGCGTTTCGTTCGATTCGTTCAAGAACTCTCGTATCTCGGACATCCGCGAGTTTTTCGCGTCGAAAACGTGCTCCCCGTGCGTTTTAGACGCTAAAAACGCGTATGACACTTGATTCGCACGAATCCGTTGAGAAATGGCCGAGATACGCCGTGTTACACTTGCGGACGATGAAATCTTGCTAGTTCTCGCGTTTTGCAAGCGCGACACACGATGCACCGCGTTTCGTTCGATTCGTTCAAGAACTCTCGTATCTCGGACATCCGCGAGTTTTTCGCGTCGAAAACGTGCTCCCCGTGCGTTTTAGACGCTAAAAACGCGTATGACACTTGATTCGCACGAATCCGTTGAGAAATGGCCGAGATACGCCGTGTTACACTTGCGGACGATGAAATCTTGCTAGTTCTCGCGTTTTGCAAGCGCGACACACGATGCACCGCGTTTCGTTCGATTTGTTCAAGAACTCTCGTATCTCGGACATCCGCGAGTTTTTCGCGTCGAAAACGTGCTCCCCGTGCGTTTTAGACGCTAAAAACGCGTATGACACTTGATTCGCACGAATCCGTTGAGAAATGGCCGAGATACGCCGTGTTACACTTGCGGACGATGAAATCTTGCTAGTTCTCGCGTTTTGCAAGCGCGACACACGATGCACCGCGTTTCGTTCGATTCGTTCAAGAACTCTCGTATCTCGGACATCCGCGAGTTTTTCGCGTCGAAAACGTGCTCCCCGTGCGTTTTAGACGCTAAAAACGCGTATGACACTTGATTCGCACGAATCCGTTGAGAAATGGCCGAGATACGCCGTGTTACACTTGCGGACGATGAAATCTTGCTAGTTCTCGCGTTTTGCAAGCGCGACACACGATGCACCGCGTTTCGTTCGATTCGTTCAAGAACTCTCGTATCTCGGACATCCGCGAGTTTTTCGCGTCGAAAACGTGCTCCCCGTGCGTTTTAGGCGCTAAAAACGCGTATGACACTTGATTCGCACGAATCCGTTGAGAAATGGCCGAGATACGCCGTGTTACACTTGCGGACGATGAAATCTTGCTAGTTCTCGCGTTTTGCAAGCGCGACACACGATGCACCGCGTTTCGTTCGATTTGTTCAAGAACTCTCGTATCTCGGACATCCGCGAGTTTTTCGCGTCGAAAACGTGCTCCCCGTGCGTTTTAGACGCTAAAAACGCGTATGACACTTGATTCGCACGAATCCGTTGAGAAATGGCCGAGATACGCCGTGTTACACTTGCGGACGATGAAATCTTGCTAGTTCTCGCGTTTTGCAAGCGCGACACACGATGCACCGCGTTTCGTTCGATTCGTTCAAGAACTCTCGTATCTCGGACATCCGCGAGTTTTTCGCGTCGAAAACGTGCTCCCCGTGCGTTTTAGACGCTAAAAACGCGTATGACACTTGATTCGCACGAATCCGTTGAGAAATGGCCGAGATACGCCGTGTTACACTTGCGGACGATGAAATCTTGCTAGTTCTCGCGTTTTGCAAGCGCGACACACGATGCACCGCGTTTCGTTCGATTCGTTCAAGAACTCTCGTATCTCGGACATCCGCGAGTTTTTCGCGTCGAAAACGTGCTCCCCGTGCGTTTTAGACGCTAAAAACGCGTATGACACTTGATTCGCACGAATCCGTTGAGAAATGGCCGAGATACGCCGTGTTACACTTGCGGACGATGAAATCTTGCTAGTTCTCGCGTTTTGCAAGCGCGACACACGATGCACCGCGTTTCGTTCGATTCGTTCAAGAACTCTCGTATCTCGGACATCCGCGAGTTTTTCGCGTCGAAAACGTGCTCCCCGTGCGTTTTAGACGCTAAAAACGCGTATGACACTTGATTCGCACGAATCCGTTGAGAAATGGCCGAGATACGCCGTGTTACACTTGCGGACGATGAAATCTTGCTAGTTCTCGCGTTTTGCAAGCGCGACACACGATGCACCGCGTTTCGTTCGATTTGTTCAAGAACTCTCGTATCTCGGACATCCGCGAGTTTTTCGCGTCGAAAACGTGCTCCCCGTGCGTTTTAGACGCTAAAAACGCGTATGACACTTGATTCGCACGAATCCGTTGAGAAATGGCCGAGATACGCCGTGTTACACTTGCGGACGATGAAATCTTGCTAGTTCTCGCGTTTTGCAAGCGCGACACACGATGCACCGCGTTTCGTTCGATTCGTTCAAGAACTCTCGTATCTCGGACATCCGCGAGTTTTTCGCGTCGAAAACGTGCTCCCCGTGCGTTTTAGACGCTAAAAACGCGTATGACACTTGATTCGCACGAATCCGTTGAGAAATGGCCGAGATACGCCGTGTTACACTTGCGGACGATGAAATCTTGCTAGTTCTCGCGTTTTGCAAGCGCGACACACGATGCACCGCGTTTCGTTCGATTCGTTCAAGAACTCTCGTATCTCGGACATCCGCGAGTTTTTCGCGTCGAAAACGTGCTCCCCGTGCGTTTTAGACGCTAAAAACGCGTATGACACTTGATTCGCACGAATCCGTTGAGAAATGGCCGAGATACGCCGTGTTACACTTGCGGACGATGAAATCTTGCTAGTTCTCGCGTTTTGCAAGCGCGACACACGATGCACCGCGTTTCGTTCGATTCGTTCAAGAACTCTCGTATCTCGGACATCCGCGAGTTTTTCGCGTCGAAAACGTGCTCCCCGTGCGTTTTAGACGCTAAAAACGCGTATGACACTTGATTCGCACGAATCCGTTGAGAAATGGCCGAGATACGCCGTGTTACACTTGCGGACGATGAAATCTTGCTAGTTCTCGCGTTTTGCAAGCGCGACACACGATGCACCGCGTTTCGTTCGATTCGTTCAAGAACTCTCGTATCTCGGACATCCGCGAGTTTTTCGCGTCGAAAACGTGCTCCCCGTGCGTTTTAGACGCTAAAAACGCGTATGACACTTGATTCGCACGAATCCGTTGAGAAATGGCCGAGATACGCCGTGTTACACTTGCGGACGATGAAATCTTGCTAGTTCTCGCGTTTTGCAAGCGCGACACACGATGCACCGCGTTTCGTTCGACTCGTTCAAGAACTCTCGTATCTCGGACATCCGCGAGTTTTTCGCGTCGAAAACGTGCTCCCCGTGCGTTTTAGACGCTAAAAACGCGTATGACACTTGATTCGCACGAATCCGTTGAGAAATGGCCGAGATACGCCGTGTTACACTTGCGGACGATGAAATCTTGCTAGTTCTCGCGTTTTGCAAGCGCGACACACGATGCACCGCGTTTCGTTCGATTCGTTCAAGAACTCTCGTATCTCGGACATCCGCGAGTTTTTCGCGTCGAAAACGTGCTCCCCGTGCGTTTTAGACGCTAAAAACGCGTATGACACTTGATTCGCACGAATCCGTTGAGAAATGGCCGAGATACGCCGTGTTACACTTGCGGACGATGAAATCTTGCTAGTTCTCGCGTTTTGCAAGCGCGACACACGATGCACCGCGTTTCGTTCGATTCGTTCAAGAACTCTCGTATCTCGGACATCCGCGAGTTTTTCGCGTCGAAAACGTGCTCCCCGTGCGTTTTAGACGCTAAAAACGCGTATGACACTTGATTCGCACGAATCCGTTGAGAAATGGCCGAGATACGCCGTGTTACACTTGCGGACGATGAAATCTTGCTAGTTCTCGCGTTTTGCAAGCGCGACACACGATGCACCGCGTTTCGTTCGATTCGTTCAAGAACTCTCGTATCTCGGACATCCGCGAGTTTTTCGCGTCGAAAACGTGCTCCCCGTGCGTTTTAGACGCTAAAAACGCGTATGACACTTGATTCGCACGAATCCGTTGAGAAATGGCCGAGATACGCCGTGTTACACTTGCGGACGATGAAATCTTGCTAGTTCTCGCGTTTTGCAAGCGCGACACACGATGCACCGCGTTTCGTTCGATTCGTTCAAGAACTCTCGTATCTCGGACATCCGCGAGTTTTTCGCGTCGAAAACGTGCTCCCCGTGCGTTTTAGACGCTAAAAACGCGTATGACACTTGATTCGCACGAATCCGTTGAGAAATGGCCGAGATACGCCGTGTTACACTTGCGGACGATGAAATCTTGCTAGTTCTCGCGTTTTGCAAGCGCGACACACGATGCACCGCGTTTCGTTCGATTCGTTCAAGAACTCTCGTATCTCGGACATCCGCGAGTTTTTCGCGTCGAAAACGTGCTCCCCGTGCGTTTTAGACGCTAAAAACGCGTATGACACTTGATTCGCACGAATCCGTTGAGAAATGGCCGAGATACGCCGTGTTACACTTGCGGACGATGAAATCTTGCTAGTTCTCGCGTTTTGCAAGCGCGACACACGATGCACCGCGTTTCGTTCGATTCGTTCAAGAACTCTCGTATCTCGGACATCCGCGAGTTTTTCGCGTCGAAAACGTGCTCCCCGTGCGTTTTAGACGCTAAAAACGCGTATGACACTTGATTCGCACGAATCCGTTGAGAAATGGCCGAGATACGCCGTGTTACACTTGCGGACGATGAAATCTTGCTAGTTCTCGCGTTTTGCAAGCGCGACACACGATGCACCGCGTTTCGTTCGATTCGTTCAAGAACTCTCGTATCTCGGACATCCGCGAGTTTTTCGCGTCGAAAACGTGCTCCCCGTGCGTTTTAGACGCTAAAAACGCGTATGACACTTGATTCGCACGAATCCGTTGAGAAATGGCCGAGATACGCCGTGTTACACTTGCGGACGATGAAATCTTGCTAGTTCTCGCGTTTTGCAAGCGCGACACACGATGCACCGCGTTTCGTTCGATTCGTTCAAGAACTCTCGTATCTCGGACATCCGCGAGTTTTTCGCGTCGAAAACGTGCTCCCCGTGCGTTTTAGACGCTAAAAACGCGTATGACACTTGATTCGCACGAATCCGTTGAGAAATGGCCGAGATACGCCGTGTTACACTTGCGGACGATGAAATCTTGCTAGTTCTCGCGTTTTGCAAGCGCGACACACGATGCACCGCGTTTCGTTCGATTCGTTCAAGAACTCTCGTATCTCGGACATCCGCGAGTTTTTCGCGTCGAAAACGTGCTCCCCGTGCGTTTTAGACGCTAAAAACGCGTATGACACTTGATTCGCACGAATCCGTTGAGAAATGGCCGAGATACGCCGTGTTACACTTGCGGACGATGAAATCTTGCTAGTTCTCGCGTTTTGCAAGCGCGACACACGATGCACCGCGTTTCGTTCGATTCGTTCAAGAACTCTCGTATCTCGGACATCCGCGAGTTTTTCGCGTCGAAAACGTGCTCCCCGTGCGTTTTAGACGCTAAAAACGCGTATGACACTTGATTCGCACGAATCCGTTGAGAAATGGCCGAGATACGCCGTGTTACACTTGCGGACGATGAAATCTTGCTAGTTCTCGCGTTTTGCAAGCGCGACACACGATGCACCGCGTTTCGTTCGATTCGTTCAAGAACTCTCGTATCTCGGACATCCGCGAGTTTTTCGCGTCGAAAACGTGCTCCCCGTGCGTTTTAGACGCTAAAAACGCGTATGACACTTGATTCGCACGAATCCGTTGAGAAATGGCCGAGATACGCCGTGTTACACTTGCGGACGATGAAATCTTGCTAGTTCTCGCGTTTTGCAAGCGCGACACACGATGCACCGCGTTTCGTTCGATTCGTTCAAGAACTCTCGTATCTCGGACATCCGCGAGTTTTTCGCGTCGAAAACGTGCTCCCCGTGCGTTTTAGACGCTAAAAACGCGTATGACACTTGATTCGCACGAATCCGTTGAGAAATGGCCGAGATACGCCGTGTTACACTTGCGGACGATGAAATCTTGCTAGTTCTCGCGTTTTGCAAGCGCGACACACGATGCACCGCGTTTCGTTCGATTCGTTCAAGAACTCTCGTATCTCGGACATCCGCGAGTTTTTCGCGTCGAAAACGTGCTCCCCGTGCGTTTTAGACGCTAAAAACGCGTATGACACTTGATTCGCACGAATCCGTTGAGAAATGGCCGAGATACGCCGTGTTACACTTGCGGACGATGAAATCTTGCTAGTTCTCGCGTTTTGCAAGCGCGACACACGATGCACCGCGTTTCGTTCGATTCGTTCAAGAACTCTCGTATCTCGGACATCCGCGAGTTTTTCGCGTCGAAAACGTGCTCCCCGTGCGTTTTAGACGCTAAAAACGCGTATGACACTTGATTCGCACGAATCCGTTGAGAAATGGCCGAGATACGCCGTGTTACACTTGCGGACGATGAAATCTTGCTAGTTCTCGCGTTTTGCAAGCGCGACACACGATGCACCGCGTTTCGTTCGATTCGTTCAAGAACTCTCGTATCTCGGACATCCGCGAGTTTTTCGCGTCGAAAACGTGCTCCCCGTGCGTTTTAGACGCTAAAAACGCGTATGACACTTGATTCGCACGAATCCGTTGAGAAATGGCCGAGATACGCCGTGTTACACTTGCGGACGATGAAATCTTGCTAGTTCTCGCGTTTTGCAAGCGCGACACACGATGCACCGCGTTTCGTTCGATTCGTTCAAGAACTCTCGTATCTCGGACATCCGCGAGTTTTTCGCGTCGAAAACGTGCTCCCCGTGCGTTTTAGACGCTAAAAACGCGTATGACACTTGATTCGCACGAATCCGTTGAGAAATGGCCGAGATACGCCGTGTTACACTTGCGGACGATGAAATCTTGCTAGTTCTCGCGTTTTGCAAGCGCGACACACGATGCACCGCGTTTCGTTCGATTCGTTCAAGAACTCTCGTATCTCGGACATCCGCGAGTTTTTCGCGTCGAAAACGTGCTCCCCGTGCGTTTTAGACGCTAAAAACGCGTATGACACTTGATTCGCACGAATCCGTTGAGAAATGGCCGAGATACGCCGTGTTACACTTGCGGACGATGAAATCTTGCTAGTTCTCGCGTTTTGCAAGCGCGACACACGATGCACCGCGTTTCGTTCGATTCGTTCAAGAACTCTCGTATCTCGGACATCCGCGAGTTTTTCGCGTCGAAAACGTGCTCCCCGTGCGTTTTAGACGCTAAAAACGCGTATGACACTTGATTCGCACGAATCCGTTGAGAAATGGCCGAGATACGCCGTGTTACACTTGCGGACGATGAAATCTTGCTAGTTCTCGCGTTTTGCAAGCGCGACACACGATGCACCGCGTTTCGTTCGATTCGTTCAAGAACTCTCGTATCTCGGACATCCGCGAGTTTTTCGCGTCGAAAACGTGCTCCCCGTGCGTTTTAGACGCTAAAAACGCGTATGACACTTGATTCGCACGAATCCGTTGAGAAATGGCCGAGATACGCCGTGTTACACTTGCGGACGATGAAATCTTGCTAGTTCTCGCGTTTTGCAAGCGCGACACACGATGCACCGCGTTTCGTTCGATTCGTTCAAGAACTCTCGTATCTCGGACATCCGCGAGTTTTTCGCGTCGAAAACGTGCTCCCCGTGCGTTTTAGACGCTAAAAACGCGTATGACACTTGATTCGCACGAATCCGTTGAGAAATGGCCGAGATACGCCGTGTTACACTTGCGGACGATGAAATCTTGCTAGTTCTCGCGTTTTGCAAGCGCGACACACGATGCACCGCGTTTCGTTCGATTCGTTCAAGAACTCTCGTATCTCGGACATCCGCGAGTTTTTCGCGTCGAAAACGTGCTCCCCGTGCGTTTTAGACGCTAAAAACGCGTATGACACTTGATTCGCACGAATCCGTTGAGAAATGGCCGAGATACGCCGTGTTACACTCGCGGACGATGAAATCTTGCTAGTTCTCGCGTTTTGCAAGCGCGACACACGATGCACCGCGTTTCGTTCGATTCGTTCAAGAACTCTCGTATCTCGGACATCCGCGAGTTTTTCGCGTCGAAAACGTGCTCCCCGTGCGTTTTAGACGCTAAAAACGCGTATGACACTTGATTCGCACGAATCCGTTGAGAAATGGCCGAGATACGCCGTGTTACACTTGCGGACGATGAAATCTTGCTAGTTCTCGCGTTTTGCAAGCGCGACACACGATGCACCGCGTTTCGTTCGATTCGTTCAAGAACTCTCGTATCTCGGACATCCGCGAGTTTTTCGCGTCGAAAACGTGCTCCCCGTGCGTTTTAGACGCTAAAAACGCGTATGACACTTGATTCGCACGAATCCGTTGAGAAATGGCCGAGATACGCCGTGTTACACTTGCGGACGATGAAATCTTGCTAGTTCTCGCGTTTTGCAAGCGCGACACACGATGCACCGCGTTTCGTTCGATTCGTTCAAGAACTCTCGTATCTCGGACATCCGCGAGTTTTTCGCGTCGAAAACGTGCTCCCCGTGCGTTTTAGACGCTAAAAACGCGTATGACACTTGATTCGCACGAATCCGTTGAGAAATGGCCGAGATACGCCGTGTTACACTTGCGGACGATGAAATCTTGCTAGTTCTCGCGTTTTGCAAGCGCGACACACGATGCACCGCGTTTCGTTCGATTCGTTCAAGAACTCTCGTATCTCGGACATCCGCGAGTTTTTCGCGTCGAAAACGTGCTCCCCGTGCGTTTTAGACGCTAAAAACGCGTATGACACTTGATTCGCACGAATCCGTTGAGAAATGGCCGAGATACGCCGTGTTACACTTGCGGACGATGAAATCTTGCTAGTTCTCGCGTTTTGCAAGCGCGACACACGATGCACCGCGTTTCGTTCGATTCGTTCAAGAACTCTCGTATCTCGGACATCCGCGAGTTTTTCGCGTCGAAAACGTGCTCCCCGTGCGTTTTAGACGCTAAAAACGCGTATGACACTTGATTCGCACGAATCCGTTGAGAAATGGCCGAGATACGCCGTGTTACACTTGCGGACGATGAAATCTTGCTAGTTCTCGCGTTTTGCAAGCGCGACACACGATGCACCGCGTTTCGTTCGATTCGTTCAAGAACTCTCGTATCTCGGACATCCGCGAGTTTTTCGCGTCGAAAACGTGCTCCCCGTGCGTTTTAGACGCTAAAAACGCGTATGACACTTGATTCGCACGAATCCGTTGAGAAATGGCCGAGATACGCCGTGTTACACTTGCGGACGATGAAATCTTGCTAGTTCTCGCGTTTTGCAAGCGCGACACACGATGCACCGCGTTTCGTTCGATTCGTTCAAGAACTCTCGTATCTCGGACATCCGCGAGTTTTTCGCGTCGAAAACGTGCTCCCCGTGCGTTTTAGACGCTAAAAACGCGTATGACACTTGATTCGCACGAATCCGTTGAGAAATGGCCGAGATACGCCGTGTTACACTTGCGGACGATGAAATCTTGCTAGTTCTCGCGTTTTGCAAGCGCGACACACGATGCACCGCGTTTCGTTCGATTCGTTCAAGAACTCTCGTATCTCGGACATCCGCGAGTTTTTCGCGTCGAAAACGTGCTCCCCGTGCGTTTTAGACGCTAAAAACGCGTATGACACTTGATTCGCACGAATCCGTTGAGAAATGGCCGAGATACGCCGTGTTACACTTGCGGACGATGAAATCTTGCTAGTTCTCGCGTTTTGCAAGCGCGACACACGATGCACCGCGTTTCGTTCGATTCGTTCAAGAACTCTCGTATCTCGGACATCCGCGAGTTTTTCGCGTCGAAAACGTGCTCCCCGTGCGTTTTAGACGCTAAAAACGCGTATGACACTTGATTCGCACGAATCCGTTGAGAAATGGCCGAGATACGCCGTGTTACACTTGCGGACGATGAAATCTTGCTAGTTCTCGCGTTTTGCAAGCGCGACACACGATGCACCGCGTTTCGTTCGATTCGTTCAAGAACTCTCGTATCTCGGACATCCGCGAGTTTTTCGCGTCGAAAACGTGCTCCCCGTGCGTTTTAGACGCTAAAAACGCGTATGACACTTGATTCGCACGAATCCGTTGAGAAATGGCCGAGATACGCCGTGTTACACTTGCGGACGATGAAATCTTGCTAGTTCTCGCGTTTTGCAAGCGCGACACACGATGCACCGCGTTTCGTTCGATTCGTTCAAGAACTCTCGTATCTCGGACATCCGCGAGTTTTTCGCGTCGAAAACGTGCTCCCCGTGCGTTTTAGACGCTAAAAACGCGTATGACACTTGATTCGCACGAATCCGTTGAGAAATGGCCGAGATACGCCGTGTTACACTTGCGGACGATGAAATCTTGCTAGTTCTCGCGTTTTGCAAGCGCGACACACGATGCACCGCGTTTCGTTCGATTCGTTCAAGAACTCTCGTATCTCGGACATCCGCGAGTTTTTCGCGTCGAAAACGTGCTCCCCGTGCGTTTTAGACGCTAAAAACGCGTATGACACTTGATTCGCACGAATCCGTTGAGAAATGGCCGAGATACGCCGTGTTACACTTGCGGACGATGAAATCTTGCTAGTTCTCGCGTTTTGCAAGCGCGACACACGATGCACCGCGTTTCGTTCGATTCGTTCAAGAACTCTCGTATCTCGGACATCCGCGAGTTTTTCGCGTCGAAAACGTGCTCCCCGTGCGTTTTAGACGCTAAAAACGCGTATGACACTTGATTCGCACGAATCCGTTGAGAAATGGCCGAGATACGCCGTGTTACACTTGCGGACGATGAAATCTTGCTAGTTCTCGCGTTTTGCAAGCGCGACACACGATGCACCGCGTTTCGTTCGATTCGTTCAAGAACTCTCGTATCTCGGACATCCGCGAGTTTTTCGCGTCGAAAACGTGCTCCCCGTGCGTTTTAGACGCTAAAAACGCGTATGACACTTGATTCGCACGAATCCGTTGAGAAATGGCCGAGATACGCCGTGTTACACTTGCGGACGATGAAATCTTGCTAGTTCTCGCGTTTTGCAAGCGCGACACACGATGCACCGCGTTTCGTTCGATTCGTTCAAGAACTCTCGTATCTCGGACATCCGCGAGTTTTTCGCGTCGAAAACGTGCTCCCCGTGCGTTTTAGACGCTAAAAACGCGTATGACACTTGATTCGCACGAATCCGTTGAGAAATGGCCGAGATACGCCGTGTTACACTTGCGGACGATGAAATCTTGCTAGTTCTCGCGTTTTGCAAGCGCGACACACGATGCACCGCGTTTCGTTCGATTCGTTCAAGAACTCTCGTATCTCGGACATCCGCGAGTTTTTCGCGTCGAAAACGTGCTCCCCGTGCGTTTTAGACGCTAAAAACGCGTATGACACTTGATTCGCACGAATCCGTTGAGAAATGGCCGAGATACGCCGTGTTACACTTGCGGACGATGAAATCTTGCTAGTTCTCGCGTTTTGCAAGCGCGACACACGATGCACCGCGTTTCGTTCGATTCGTTCAAGAACTCTCGTATCTCGGACATCCGCGAGTTTTTCGCGTCGAAAACGTGCTCCCCGTGCGTTTTAGACGCTAAAAACGCGTATGACACTTGATTCGCACGAATCCGTTGAGAAATGGCCGAGATACGCCGTGTTACACTTGCGGACGATGAAATCTTGCTAGTTCTCGCGTTTTGCAAGCGCGACACACGATGCACCGCGTTTCGTTCGATTCGTTCAAGAACTCTCGTATCTCGGACATCCGCGAGTTTTTCGCGTCGAAAACGTGCTCCCCGTGCGTTTTAGACGCTAAAAACGCGTATGACACTTGATTCGCACGAATCCGTTGAGAAATGGCCGAGATACGCCGTGTTACACTTGCGGACGATGAAATCTTGCTAGTTCTCGCGTTTTGCAAGCGCGACACACGATGCACCGCGTTTCGTTCGATTCGTTCAAGAACTCTCGTATCTCGGACATCCGCGAGTTTTTCGCGTCGAAAACGTGCTCCCCGTGCGTTTTAGACGCTAAAAACGCGTATGACACTTGATTCGCACGAATCCGTTGAGAAATGGCCGAGATACGCCGTGTTACACTTGCGGACGATGAAATCTTGCTAGTTCTCGCGTTTTGCAAGCGCGACACACGATGCACCGCGTTTCGTTCGATTCGTTCAAGAACTCTCGTATCTCGGACATCCGCGAGTTTTTCGCGTCGAAAACGTGCTCCCCGTGCGTTTTAGACGCTAAAAACGCGTATGACACTTGATTCGCACGAATCCGTTGAGAAATGGCCGAGATACGCCGTGTTACACTTGCGGACGATGAAATCTTGCTAGTTCTCGCGTTTTGCAAGCGCGACACACGATGCACCGCGTTTCGTTCGATTCGTTCAAGAACTCTCGTATCTCGGACATCCGCGAGTTTTTCGCGTCGAAAACGTGCTCCCCGTGCGTTTTAGACGCTAAAAACGCGTATGACACTTGATTCGCACGAATCCGTTGAGAAATGGCCGAGATACGCCGTGTTACACTTGCGGACGATGAAATCTTGCTAGTTCTCGCGTTTTGCAAGCGCGACACACGATGCACCGCGTTTCGTTCGATTCGTTCAAGAACTCTCGTATCTCGGACATCCGCGAGTTTTTCGCGTCGAAAACGTGCTCCCCGTGCGTTTTAGACGCTAAAAACGCGTATGACACTTGATTCGCACGAATCCGTTGAGAAATGGCCGAGATACGCCGTGTTACACTTGCGGACGATGAAATCTTGCTAGTTCTCGCGTTTTGCAAGCGCGACACACGATGCACCGCGTTTCGTTCGATTCGTTCAAGAACTCTCGTATCTCGGACATCCGCGAGTTTTTCGCGTCGAAAACGTGCTCCCCGTGCGTTTTAGACGCTAAAAACGCGTATGACACTTGATTCGCACGAATCCGTTGAGAAATGGCCGAGATACGCCGTGTTACACTTGCGGACGATGAAATCTTGCTAGTTCTCGCGTTTTGCAAGCGCGACACACGATGCACCGCGTTTCGTTC
Source organism: Priocnemis perturbator (assembly GCA_963942575.1). Taxonomy (NCBI): domain Eukaryota; kingdom Metazoa; phylum Arthropoda; class Insecta; order Hymenoptera; family Pompilidae; genus Priocnemis; species Priocnemis perturbator. The sequence goes on along the minus strand of CAWWDK010000205.1, from coordinate 90,104 downwards.
GATTCGTTCAAGAACTCTCGTATCTCGGACATCCGCGAGTTTTTCGCGTCGAAAACGTGCTCCCCGTGCGTTTTAGACGCTAAAAACGCGTATGACACTTGATTCGCACGAATCCGTTGAGAAATGGCCGAGATACGCCGTGTTACACTTGCGGACGATGAAATCTTGCTAGTTCTCGCGTTTTGCAAGCGCGACACACGATGCACCGCGTTTCGTTCGATTCGTTCAAGAACTCTCGTATCTCGGACATCCGCGAGTTTTTCGCGTCGAAAACGTGCTCCCCGTGCGTTTTAGACGCTAAAAACGCGTATGACACTTGATTCGCACGAATCCGTTGAGAAATGGCCGAGATACGCCGTGTTACACTTGCGGACGATGAAATCTTGCTAGTTCTCGCGTTTTGCAAGCGCGACACACGATGCACCGCGTTTCGTTCGATTCGTTCAAGAACTCTCGTATCTCGGACATCCGCGAGTTTTTCGCGTCGAAAACGTGCTCCCCGTGCGTTTTAGACGCTAAAAACGCGTATGACACTTGATTCGCACGAATCCGTTGAGAAATGGCCGAGATACGCCGTGTTACACTTGCGGACGATGAAATCTTGCTAGTTCTCGCGTTTTGCAAGCGCGACACACGATGCACCGCGTTTCGTTCGATTCGTTCAAGAACTCTCGTATCTCGGACATCCGCGAGTTTTTCGCGTCGAAAACGTGCTCCCCGTGCGTTTTAGACGCTAAAAACGCGTATGACACTTGATTCGCACGAATCCGAGAAATGGCCGAGATACGCCGTGTTACACTTGCGGACGATGAAATCTTGCTAGTTCTCGCGTTTTGCAAGCGCGACACACGATGCACCGCGTTTCGTTCGATTCGTTCAAGAACTCTCGTATCTCGGACATCCGCGAGTTTTTCGCGTCGAAAACGTGCTCCCGTGCGTTTTAGACGCTAAAAACGCGTATGACCTTGATTCGCACGAATCCGTTGAGAAATGGCCGAGATACGCCGTGTTACACTTGCGGACGATGAAATCTTGCTAGTTCTCGCGTTTTGCAAGCGCGACACACGATGCACCGCGTTTCGTTCGATTCGTTCAAGAACTCTCGTATCTCGGACATCCGCGAGTTTTTCGCGTCGAAAACGTGCTCCCCGTGCGTTTTGACGCTAAAAACGCGTATGACAATTGATTCGCACGAATCCGTTTGAGAAATGGCCGAGATACGCCGTGTTTACACTTGCGGACGATGAAATCTTGCTAGTTCTCGCGTTTTGCAAGCGCGACACACGATGCACCGCGTTTCGTTCGATTCGTTCAAGAACTCTCGTATCTCGGACATCGCGAGTTTTTCGCGTCGAAAACGTGCTCCCGTGCGTTTTAGACGCTAAAAAACGCGTATTGACACTTGATTCGCACGAATCCGTTGAGAAATGGCCGAGATACGCCGTGTTACACTTGCGGACGATGAAATCTTGCTAGTTCTCGCGTTTTGCAAGCGCGACACACGATGCACCGCGTTTCGTTCGATTCGTTCAAGAACTCTCGTATCTCGGACATCGCGAGTTTTTCGCGTCGAAAACGTGCTCCCGTGCGTTTTAGACGCTAAAAACGCGGTATGACACTTGATTCGCACGAATCCGTTTGAGAAATGGCCGAGATACGCCGTGTTACACTTGCGGACGATGAAATCTTGCTAGTTCTCGCGTTTTTGCAAGCGCGACACACGATGCACCGCGTTTCGTTCGATTCGTTCAAGAACTCTCGTATCTCGGACATCCGCGAGTTTTTCGCGTCGAAAACGTGCTCCCCGTGCGTTTTAGACGCTAAAAACGCGTATGACACTTGATTCGCACGAATCCGTTGAGAAATGGCCGAGATACGCCGTGTTACACTTGCGGACGATGAAATCTTGCTAGTTCTCGCGTTTTGCAAGCGCGACACACGATGCACCGCGTTTCGTTCGATTCGTTCAAGAACTCTCGTATCTCGGACATCCGCGAGTTTTTCGCGTCGAAAAACGTGCTCCCCGTGCGTTTTAGACGCTAAAAACGCGTATGACACTTGATTCGCACGAATCCGTTGAGAAATGGCCGAGATACGCCGTGTTACACTTGCGGACGATGAAATCTTGCTAGTTCTCGCGTTTTGCAAGCGCGACACACGATGCACCGCGTTTCGTTCGATTCGTTCAAGAACTCTCGTATCTCGGACATCCGCGAGTTTTTCGCGTCGAAAACGTGCTCCCGTGCGTTTTAGACGCTAAAAACGCGTATGACACTTGATTCGCACGAATCCGTTGAGAAATGGCCGAGATACGCCGTGTTACACTTGCGGACGATGAAATCTTGCTAGTTCTCGCGTTTTGCAAGCGCGACACACGATGCACCGCGTTTCGTTCGATTCGTTCAAGAACTCTCGTATCTCGGACATCCGCGAGTTTTTCGCGTCGAAAACGTGCTCCCCGTGCGTTTTAGACGCTAAAAACGCGTATGACACTTGATTCGCACGAATCGTTGAGAAATGGCCGAGATACGCCGTGTTACACTTGCGGACGATGAAATCTTGCTAGTTCTCGCGTTTTGCAAGCGCGACACACGATGCACCGCGTTTCGTTCGATTCGTTCAAGAACTCTCGTATCTCGGACATCCGCGAGTTTTTCGCGTCGAAAACGTGCTCCCGTGCGTTTTAGACGCTAAAAACGCGTATGACACTTGATTCGCACGAATCCGTTGAGAAATGGCCGAGATACGCCGTGTTACCTTGCGGACGATGAAATCTTGCTAGTTCTCGCGTTTTGCAAGCGCGACACACGATGCACCGCGTTTCGTTCGATTCGTTCAAGAACTCTCGTATCTCGGACATCCGCGAGTTTTTCGCGTCGAAAACGTGGCTCCCCGTTGCGTTTTAGACGCTAAAACGCGTATGACACTTGATTCGCACGAATCCGTTGAGAAATGGCCGAGATACGCCGTGTTACACTTGCGGACGATGAAATCTTGCTAGTTCTCGCGTTTTGCAAGCGCGACACACGATGCACCGCGTTTCGTTCGATTCGTTCAAGAACTCTCGTATCTCGGACATCCGCGAGTTTTTCGCGTCGAAAACGTGCTCCCCGTGCGTTTTAGACGCTAAAAACGCGTATGACACTTGATTCGCACGAATCCGTTGAGAAATGGCCGAGATACGCCGTGTTACACTTGCGGACGATGAAATCTTGCTAGTTCTCGCGTTTTGCAAGCGCGACACACGAATGCACCGCGTTTCGTTCGATTCGTTCAAGAACTCTCGTATCTCGGACATCCGCGAGTTTTTCGCGTCCGAAAACGTGCTCCCCGTGCGTTTTAGACGCTAAAAACGCGTATGACACTTGATTCGCAAGAATCCGTTGAGAAATGGCCGAGATACGCCGTGTTACACTTGCGGACGATGAAATCTTGCTAGTTCTCGCGTTTTGCAAGCGCGACACACGATGCACCGCGTGTCGTTCGATTCGTTCAAGAACTCTCGTATCTCGGACATCCGCGAGTTTTTCGCGTCGAAAACGTGCTCCCCGTGCGTTTTAGACGCTAAAAACGCGTATGACACTTGATTCGCACGAATCCGTTGAGAAATGGCCGAGATACGCCGTGTTACACTTGCGGACGATGAAATCTTGCTAGTTCTCGCGTTTTGCAAGCGCGACACACGATGCACCGCGTTTCGTTCGATTCGTTCAAGAACTCTCGTATCTCGGACATCCGCGAGTTTTTCGCGTCGAAAACGTGCTCCCCGTGCGTTTTAGACGCTAAAAACGCGTATGACACTTGATTCGCACGAATCCGTTGAGAAATGGCCGAGATACGCCGTGTTACACTTGCGGACGATGAATCTTGCTAGTTCTCGCGTTTTGCAAGCGCGACACCACGATTGCACCGCGTTTCGTTTCGATTCGTTCAAGAACTCTCGTATCTCGGACATCCGCGAGTTTTTCGCGTCGAAACGTGCTCCCCGTGCGTTTTTACGCCGTGTTACACTTGCGGACGATGAAATCTTGCTAGTTCTCGCGTTTTGCAAGCGCGACACACGATGCACCGCGTTTCGTTCGATTCGTTCAAGAACGCTCGTATCTCGGACATCCGCGAGTTTTTCGCGTCGAAAACGTGCTCCCCGTGCGTTTTAGACGCTAAAAACGCGTATGACACTTGATTCGCACGAATCCGTTGAGAAATGGCCGAGATACGCCGTGTTACACTTGCGGACGATGAAATCTTGCTAGTTCTCGCGTTTTGCAAGCGCGACACACGATGCACCGCGTTTCGTTCGATTCGTTCAAGAACTCTCGTATCTCGGACATCCGCGAGTTTTTCGCGTCGAAAACGTGCTCCCCGTGCGTTTTAGACGCTAAAAACGCGTATGACACTTGATTCGCACGAATCCGTTGAGAAATGGCCGAGATACGCCGTGTTACACTTGCGGACGATGAAATCTTGCTAGTTCTCGCGTTTTGCAAGCGCGACACACGATGCACCGCGTTTCGTTCGATTCGTTCAAGAACTCTCGTATCTCGGACATCCGCGAGTTTTTCGCGTCGAAAACGTGCTCCCCGTGCGTTTTAGACGCTAAAAACGCGTATGACACTTGATTCGCACGAATCCGTTGAGAAATGGCCGAGATACGCCGTGTTACACTTGCGGACGATGAAATCTTGCTAGTTCTCGCGTTTTGCAAGCGCGACACACGATGCACCGCGTTTCGTTCGATTCGTTCAAGAACTCTCGTATCTCGGACATCCGCGAGTTTTTCGCGTCGAAAACGTGCTCCCCGTGCGTTTTAGACGCTAAAAACGCGTATGACACTTGATTCGCACGAATCCGTTGAGAAATGGCCGAGATACGCCGTGTTACACTTGCGGACGATGAAATCTTGCTAGTTCTCGCGTTTTGCAAGCGCGACACACGATGCACCGCGTTTCGTTCGATTCGTTCAAGAACTCTCGTATCTCGGACATCCGCGAGTTTTTCGCGTCGAAAACGTGCTCCCCGTGCGTTTTAGACGCTAAAAACGCGTATGACACTTGATTCGCACGAATCCGTTGAGAAATGGCCGAGATACGCCGTGTTACACTTGCGGACGATGAAATCTTGCTAGTTCTCGCGTTTTGCAAGCGCGACACACGATGCACCGCGTTTCGTTCGATTCGTTCAAGAACTCTCGTATCTCGGACATCCGCGAGTTTTTCGCGTCGAAAACGTGCTCCCCGTGCGTTTTAGACGCTAAAAACGCGTATGACACTTGATTCGCACGAATCCGTTGAGAAATGGCCGAGATACGCCGTGTTACACTTGCGGACGATGAAATCTTGCTAGTTCTCGCGTTTTGCAAGCGCGACACACGATGCACCGCGTTTCGTTCGATTCGTTCAAGAACTCTCGTATCTCGGACATCCGCGAGTTTTTCGCGTCGAAAACGTGCTCCCCGTGCGTTTTAGACGCTAAAAACGCGTATGACACTTGATTCGCACGAATCCGTTGAGAAATGGCCGAGATACGCCGTGTTACACTTGCGGACGATGAAATCTTGCTAGTTCTCGCGTTTTGCAAGCGCGACACACGATGCACCGCGTTTCGTTCGATTCGTTCAAGAACTCTCGTATCTCGGACATCCGCGAGTTTTTCGCGTCGAAAACGTGCTCCCCGTGCGTTTTAGACGCTAAAAACGCGTATGACACTTGATTCGCACGAATCCGTTGAGAAATGGCCGAGATACGCCGTGTTACACTTGCGGACGATGAAATCTTGCTAGTTCTCGCGTTTTTGCAAGCGCGACACACGATGCACCGCGTTTCGTTCGATTCGTTCAAGAACTCTCGTATCTCGGACATCCGCGAGTTTTTTCGCGTCGAAAACGTGCTCCCCGTGCGTTTTAGACGCTAAAAACGCGTATGACACTTGATTCGCACGAATCCGTTGAGAAATGGCCGAGATACGCCGTGTTACACTTGCGGACGATGAAATCTTGCTAGTTCTCGCGTTTTGCAAGCGCGACACACGATGCACCGCGTTTCGTTCGATTCGTTCAAGAACTCTCGTATCTCGGACATCCGCGAGTTTTTCGCGTCGAAAACGTGCTCCCCGTGCGTTTTTAGACGCTAAAAACGCGTATGGACACTTGATTCGCACGAATCCGTTGAGAAATGGCCGAGATACGCCGTGTTACACTTGCGGACGATGAAATCTTGCTAGTTCTCGCGTTTTGCAAGCGCGGACACACGATGCACCGCGTTTCGTTCGATTCGTTCAAGAACTCTCGTATCTCGGACATCCGCGAGTTTTTCGCGTCGAAAAACGTGCTCCCCGTGCGTTTTTAGACGCTAAAAAACGCGTATGACACTTGATTCGCACGAATCCGTTGAGAAATGGCCGAGATACGTCGTGTTACACTTGCGGACGATGAAATCTTGCTAGTTCTCGCGTTTTGCAAGCGCGACACACGATGCACCGCGTTTCGTTCGATTCGTTCAAGAACTCTCGTATCTCGGACATCCGCGAGTTTTTCGCGTCGAAAACGTTGCTCCCCGTGCGTTTTTTAGACGCTAAAAACGCGTATGACACTTGATTCGCACGAATCCGTTGAGAAATGGCCGAGATACGCCGTGTTACACTTGCGGACGATGAAATCTTGCTAGTTCTCGCGTTTTGCAAGCGCGACACACGATGCACCGCGTTTCGTTCGATTCGTTCAAGAACTCTCGTATCTCGGACATCCGCGAGTTTTTTCGCGTCGAAAACGTGCTCCCCGTGCGTTTTAGACGCTAAAAACGCGTATGACACTTGATTCGCACGAATCCGTTGAGAAATGGCCGAGATACGCCGTGTTACACTTGCGGACGATGAAATCTTGCTAGTTCTCGCGTTTTGCAAGCGCGACACACGATTGCACCGCGTTTTCGTTCGATTCGTTCAAGAACTCTCGTATCTCGGACATCCGCGAGTTTTTCGCGTCGAAAACGTGCTCCCCGTGCGTTTTAGACGCTAAAAACGCGTATGGACACTTGATTCGCACGAATCCGTTGAGAAATGGCCGAGATACGCCGTGTTACACTTGCGGACGATGAAATCTTGCTAGTTCTCGCGTTTTGCAAGCGCGACACACGATGCACCGCGTTTCGTTCGATTCGTTCAAGAACTCTCGTATCTCGGACATCCGCGAGTTTTTTCGCGTCGGAAAACGTGCTCCCCGTGCGTTTTTAGACGCTAAAAACGCGTATGACACTTGATTCGCACGAATCCGTTGAGAAATGGCCGAGATACGCCGTGTTACACTTGCGGACGATGAAATCTTGCTAGTTTCTCGCGTTTTGCAAGCGCGACACACGATTGCACCGCGTTTCGTTCGATTCGTTCAAGAACTCTCGTATCTCGGACATCCGCGAGTTTTTCGCGTCGAAAACGTGCTCCCCGTGCGTTTTAGACGCTAAAAAACGCGTATGACACTTGATTCGCACGAATCCGTTGAGAAATGGCCGAGATACGCCGTGTTACACTTGCGGGACGATGAAATCTTGCTAGTTCTCGCGTTTTGCAAGCGCGACACACGATGCACCGCGTTTCGTTCGATTCGTTCAAGAACTCTCGTATCTCGGACATCCGCGAGTTTTTCGCGTCGAAAACGTGCTCCCCGTGCGTTTTAGACGCTAAAAACGCGTATGACACTTGATTCGCACGAATCCGTTGAGAAATGGCCGAGATACGCCGTGTTACACTTGCGGACGATGAAATCTTGCTAGTTCTCGCGTTTTGCAAGCGCGACACACGATGCACCGCGTTTTCGTTCGATTCGTTCAAGAACTCTCGTATCTCGGACATCCGCGAGTTTTTCGCGTCGAAAAACGTGCTCCCCGTGCGTTTTAGACGCTAAAAAAAGCGTATGACACTTGATTCGCACGAATCCGTTGAGAAATGGCCGAGATACGCCGTGTTACACTTGCGGACGATGAAATCTTGCTAGTTCTCGCGTTTTGCAAGCGCGACACACGATGCACCGCGTTTTCGTTCGATTCGTTCAAGAACTCTCGTATCTCGGGACATCCGCGAGTTTTTCGCGTCGAAAACGTGCTCCCCGTGCGTTTTAGACGCTAAAAACGCGTATGACACTTGATTCGCACGAATCCGTTGAGAAAATGGCCGAGATACGCCGTGTTACACTTGCGGACGATGAAATCTTGCTAGTTTCTCGCGTTTTTGCAAGCGCGACCACACGATGCACAGCGTTTCGTTCGATTCGTTCAAGAACTCTCGTATCTCGGACATCCGCGAGAATTTCGCGTCGAAAACGTGCTCCCCGTGCGTTTTTAGACGCTAAAAAACGCGTATGACACTTGATTCGCACGAATCCGTTGAGAAATGGCCGAGATACGCCGTGTTACACTTGCGGACGATGAAATCTTGCTAGTTCTCGCGTTTTTGCAAGTGCGACACACGATGCACCGCGTTTCGTTCGGATCGTTCAAGAACTCTCGTATCTCGGACATCCGCGAGTTTTTCGCGTCGAAAACGTGCTCCCCGTGCGTTTTTAGACGCTAAAAAACGCGTATGGACACTTGATTCGCACGAATCCGTTGAGAAATGGCCGAGATACGCCGTGTTGTTACGTCCTCGGTTTTTAGCCACGCTGCATACACCGCGTATAGCTGGGACCCCGAGAGCAGACGGCTGAATCGGTCCGGTACTTGGAGCGCAATCTACTTTCCTTGCGCGGAAGTGTTACAGAAGTCGGTATTATTACCGGGTGTTTCTAACTTACTTAAATGGTCGGACTGGTTACCGCACAAGATTTATTTATCGTCGGAATGGCTACCGCGCAGAAATGTGACTCTAAACCCGAATGGTTACCGTACCAAAAAATATCAACGTCGAATGGCTACCGCACAAATGTGACTCTAAGCCCGGAATGGTTACCGTACCAAAAATATCAACGTCCGGAATGGCTACCGCACAAATTGTGACTCTAAACCCGGAATGGTTACCGTACCAAAAATATCAACGTCGGAATGGCTACCGCACAAATGTGACTCTAAACCCGGAATGGTTTACCGTACCAAAAATATCAACGTCGGAATGGCTACCGCACAAATGTGACTCTAAACCCGGAATGGTTTACCGTACCAAATATGTCAAATGTCGGAATGGCTACCGCGCAAAAATGTGACTCTAAACCCGGAATGGTTTACCGTACCAAATATATCAGACGTCGGAATGGCTACCGCACAAATATGTCAAACGTCGGAATGGCTACCGCACAAATATACTTAATATCGTCCCGGTATTTCCTATACCGCCGATATTTATACTTATTCTAAGATTGGACAGGGTTCGAAGGTAGGAACGTTTTGCAACGCGAGGCGCAGAATGAAAAATAAAAAGGTTTTATTGAGAGAGAGAAACGTTACACTAGTTTAATATTTGGATGTCGTCCGTTCTCGTGTATCTCGTCAATCTGAACGGTGGAATCGACGATTTCAGGGCTTTGGGGGTTAATCAAGACCATGAAGGTGTCCCTGGGCCAGGGGGAAGGTCAAAGGGGCAGGGCTCGTATGGGGAAGCCCAAATTGGAGGTGTCGGCTCAGGGTGGCGGGGCTCGGGTTCAGGATCTGCCGGGGGTTCGGGGGAATAGCTGGGATCGGGCTGGGAATGTGGGAGAATAGCGGTTGTGGAATAATAGTTCGGGGGAAGTTGGAAAGGAACGGGCTCCGGTTCTGGGCCGGAATATGAGAATGCGTCGGTGGCGGCGTTAATCAGAGGGGCTGTTGTAGATGGGGGCGTATCGAACTGATTGTCCTGCTGCTTGAAGGGCGGCCAGAAATTCTCGTTCACGTGCGGCGTCACGGCGTGCACGGTACTTCACACCCGAACGGTGCCTGTTTTCGGCGTCCTTTACGACGCTGCGTCGGTCGACTTCCTAAATAACGGAATATTCTCTGCTTTATGATTTTAATAGGGGGAGTGCTGTCGGGAGCACCAGTGACTACTAACCTTGGGGCCGTACAGATCCCCTCGGCCTATGGCGAATCAGCAACTGTATGCTGGCGGAACAGCAACTCTATGCTGGCGCAATCAGCGGCTGTACGCTGGCGCCCAGCAACTTAATGCTGGTTCGGCTGGCCCCCAGCAACTTAATGCTGGTCGGCTGCGCCCAGCAACTTAAATGCTGGTCGGCTGGCGCACTGTGGTTACGGGTTGGTCGGGGAGGTCACTACGGAAAGGGCAAGCGACTCGACGCCTAGCCTTGATCCAGGGGACACTGAGAGAAACGGCCGAGCAACTGAATGCTCGTGACACGTCACTGACTTAAAGCACAGAGAACACTCGGTTAATAGGACGTCGTCCGTATTCAATGATCGCCGATGAATTATAACTGTCCGATATTTCGAGGAAAGTGGCAGGTTAGGAAGGATAAATGAGTTATATGAAAGGAGTTCGGTTTACCGCGAATGAATTGTAAATGCCCGATGTTTCGAAAGATTTGTAACGTTAGGAAGTTGAAATAAAAGTTGAATAAACGAAATAATTGCGCTCACGTTGGATGTGGGAAAGAGGAGAATAAGTCTGCACCAAATACCTTATAGTTGTATTGAAGACGGCGTTGGTTTGTACACTGGTGTTACACAAGATTCTATTGTTAACAGACTCGAGTGTAGGTCGACTACTAGTAACGCTTAAGGCTTGCTTGTTAGAGAGGTGCGGACTGTTCGGTTCGAAGCGGCGATGAAGACTGGCTTAAGCGCACAGAATACCCGTATAGTGAAACGTGGTACACGAGATTTTGCAACAATATATAATAAATGCCACGTTGATTACGACAGTCTCGAGAATAATGTAAATGATTGAGTTTAAAAAGCAATGTTGTTAGAAGTTAACTAAAATAACGATGGTCACGAGTAGTCACACGGGGTTGCCCTTACGGAAGGATATCACAATGTGGAATAATGAGGAATTAAATTCTTACCTTGCTGGATGCCTGTCAGGGTAGATGGTTCACGAAGTTGCGTAAAAGTATTTTATTAAACACAGATCTACTACAATGATGTGAACACTGGGTACTAATGATTAACTATCCGAAGTATAAACTCGTAAGGCGGAACGCGTGAGACTAAGCTCGGAGCAATGGGTTTGAAGTGACCGTACTGGTTGACGCGGCGATGAAGACTGAATGTCCCGGCGTTGCAGCGGAGCTCGGTCGGCTCGGAAAGTGGCGGGGACTCGTCGGCGGTGGGAGAGCTGCATCAGCAATCCCGTTGTGAGCGCTCGGTCTTAGACTTTCGCACGCGTGATGAAATGCGCGTGGTCAGCATTATCGCAGTGGGATGGGGAGCGCGCGACTCGAGCGAGCCAGCGTCCGTGCCTTATCTTGCTGACTCAGCGCGGCGTGCCTTATCGCGTGGGATGGGGAGCGCGCAACTCGAGCGAGCCGGCGTCCGTGCCTTATCGCGTGGAATGGGGAGCGCGTAACTCGAGCGAGCCGGTGTCCGTGCCTTATCGTAACGCGTGAAAGAATGTGCCTTGAGGAGGCTTACGGACTTACGACTATGCCTCCGGTCGAGGTGATATATAATATGTTGGGAATAAGCACGAAGCTTCTCGAACGTTCCCTTCGGTCGATCTGCTTGGTGCTTATGTACTTAAGAGATAGGCGGATTACATGTGCCTGTGCTAGGCAGTTATACGGACACGGATACTCTTACGTGTACGTTGCCTGTCTTAGAGGCTGATACAATGCGTATAACGTTACTGCTACTAAACATATGATAAGTGTATGTGTTCCCGATAGATTCAGTGACCGTGGGTTACCGGCAAACATGGCTTGTTACCGACGGTCACTGGTGGTAAGTCTAACCTAAAATTATCGACATTGAATTACCGGCAACGGTGGAAAATAAAGTTATCGTCATTTATCGATGAGAATTTACAAGTTGGGTTACCGTCTTTGGTTCTCTAACTGCAGGATTACCGACCTTGAACGCATACTGTACTTATCAACGATATGTGTGTTAATCGGTTCTATTAACTACTTATGACTAGTTGTTGCCATGCGTATGTGCGAGAGTGTCTGCGGAAGCTTAATCCTTAGCATTATTTATTTTAGGCGAAAAAATTGGGGTGGAGGACGCAGGACGTAACACCTCCCCCCTTGGAAAAAGAATTTACACATTAATTGTGTGAATTCTTTAGATTACATTTTCTCCATTCGCAGGACACTCTTTCGTATCTCGTCATGGCTTGACGCATCGGGCTAATGCGGGGTAGCTTTCGGTGGGTCTTCGTGGGTGTGGCTCCGATGTCCTGTAGCTCGACGTTGTCAGTCTTTTCCGCCGTTGGCCTTGTCCTGCTGATGTGCAGCAACAGGTGAACGGTTTAACTCCTTATGCTCCGTAAAGGTGGATACTCCATCCGTATACGTGATGGAAGACGTATCCGTGAATCAGCGTGTCGATTACCAGCTTCGCTAGGCGGACCAACACAAAAATTCCGAGATCTCTGGCGGTGGCTGATCACAAATCCACCCCAGATACTTTCAGCTGTTGATTCCGCAATAATTTCCAGTGATTCCTCGTCTAGGAAGTTCAGCAGGGAGACTGAACCGTGAAGAATGTTTTGTCCGGACGCGCCTCTTGCTATGGTATTCAAGAGGGCCGGTCGTTCGGCGGAGGGCGTTATGTGATGACATGTGCCACATCTCCCGCCGAATGTCGGAATTGCAGGGACGAACACTTATGTTCGGAGTGTGCAACGGAGGACGAGTGCGATGTGATTAAAAGCGGCCAGGCGGTGTTGATGCAACTCCTCGTGGGATCGGAGACCCCATTGCCACCGTGTTAACGGTGCGGGGCTCCCCCGATGAGAGTGCAACCGGCTGGGAGCTGCCTCCTGTGCACAGATGCAATTTCTGTGGCTCACATCTGACAGATATTCGTACTATCCATTATGTACGACCGAGATGTGAGAGTGCATGCCAAAGTAGTGAATGGTCCGCGATATCTCCACTTTACTTTGGATGATATCTGCGTGCTGGTAATGCGCCAATTGGAGGAGTTGGACGTAACTCTTCGTGGAGTTGGGAGACTTCAGGGTGATATTGCAGTCCCTCGTATCCAGGAGGATGATCGTTGTGGAATTCAGATGTTGCCTTCCGCAGTTGAACCCGATAGCGCATCAACCCGAGTAGATATATGCTTAGGAGTAAAATGACTACGAAAACGTGCATGTTTCTGCAACCGAATATACAAATTTTGTATTGTACGCCTAGGTTTCGGTGTACAGCGGACTCGGGACCGCTTTCGAATTCATGTGTACCTGTCGAGTGTCTCGATATATGGTCTTACCACAGTGTTATAAATTTCGCGATTCTACTGGGACTTGTACACATAAATTCGCAGGTAGTTTGTATTGTTTTATTTCTACTTAACTCGGCTTAACTTTAGCTTATTTATATGTACGACGCGGGTGTTTCCCTTAAAATCAATTATTGCATTATTGTTTGGTAGTACCTCTAGGACTTCGTGCGGGTCTGTGTACTGATCCGCGAATTCACCTTTTATGGGTTCCTTTAGGAGGAATACCCGATCTCCCACCTTAAAATTCTGGGGGTTAACGCGCCGGTCATAGTACTCTTTAGACCTCTCCTTAGCCCTAATCAAATGTCTCCGAGCGATCTCCCGCAGGTCCTGGATATGATGAAAAAGGGTCTCTAAATATTCCCGGTATGTTACATCGATCCCTTCTTCGATGTATGGGTGGCTTGAGGGGTTACGCGCGAGTCTACCGAAGACCTATTCGTGCGGTGTAAATTTCGTCCGTTCGTGGACGCTTGTGTTATAAGAGAATATCGCGAGATCGGTCCATTGGTCCCAATCGTTTCTTTCATCGACGTACTGTTTTAAGTATTCCGCCAGGACGTGGTGTGATCGCTCTAGTGAACCGTTTGACTGCGGGTAGTATGCCGTCGTTCGGCATCGGGTTATGTGAAACTTACGAGCTATGTGTTTAAACACGGCCGAGGTGAAGGACGCACCTTGGTCGGTCAGGATCGCCCTGGGCGCTCCGAAGCGGCATATCGGATTTTTGATCATAGCATCGGCAATGGGAATTGCTTGGGCGTTTTTCAGCGGAACTGCGATGCAATATTTTGTCAGGAGATCTTGCATCGTTAAAATTCGTTACGCCTTTGTGGCCGTCCATTGCTGATGCGTGGTACTCTTTGATTATGTCGCTTCTCGAAGAGTTATCAGGGATTGACACTAATCCCTCGCAAACGTTAAGGGTTAGACAGTGTCCTGAAAATATTCCCACGATTAAAGTCCTAATGTCTAGCCAAGATACGTTATCGACGTATGGCGTATGCCCGATACTAATGCTATCTAATTGCAACTCTATCGCGACGTCTAACAGAGAGTGGATCGCGTCGTCCAGGGTCTCTCAAATTGACGCGGCGGTTACGGGTTTCGTGGCTCGAATTGCGATGGCCTGGGATCCCGTCTAAATTGCTCTCGCGGTGGTTGCGTTCTGTAACGGCTGTTCTCTGTTTCTATCGTCCTGGCAATCTGGTTACACTTCACAAACGCGTCGTCGAGAGTCTCATATCCTTGCACCCGGAGTCTAATTTGAATGTCGGCGGGTAGGCCGCTAGTGAAGCTTTCCAAGACGTCTAGTTCTATTGCTTCTTTTATCGCAAGGGTTAATCTTCCGTGAACTTGTCGTTCTCCGTCCGTAATGGCTGTCTTTAGGTCATTGACGCGACCGACGTAGTCCAAAATATGTTCGCTGGGTCGTTTGAAAATATTTCCTAATTCGCCGCGGTATTGGTTCACTGACTTTTTGGGACCAAAAACACTCTTTAGCCGGTCCATCAATTCGCTAACTGTAAGGATGTCTGTATCCTCTATAACTTGGAAAGCATGTCCACGGAGTTTATAAATAATCATTTGCGTTAGGCTGGTTTCCAGCCGCGGGGGTAATAAATCGCGAGCCCGTTCGCAAGCGCGCGAGAATTGGAATATCGATAATTTGTATCCGTCATAGGTGGGGACAATTTCTAAAGCGTCCTTAATTCCAATTCCAGGGGTGGACGAGGGGGAGGGATCTCTTTTGAGGTTTGATGTTCTGCGACTTCCCGCGTCGTGGGAGGTCGTTGCTCGGGGTGGTCTCGCTTGAGCAGATTCCGTGTCTTCATGTCTCGGACCTTCCGTCGCTTCGTCCACTTTGAGTGTCAAGGAGTTGAGTAATTGCGAAAGGCTTGGTTCCGTTTGTCCCCCCGTCGTATCTTTCTCCGCTTGCAATGTTCGGATCAAAGCGGCTTGTTCCGCTAATTGTCTCTCCCTCACAATCAATTTATCTTGAATTTCGGCAACTTCGGCCTCGTTCATGAGACGGCTGCTTGTCTGGCTTGCCTCGTGAGACATTTTCCTTGACTAATTATCTCGCGAATATAGACCGAATAATCCGTCTGGCGTATCCCACTTCTGACACCAAATTTTTATTTCTCTCTGTTACGTCCTCGGTTTTTAGCCACGCTGCATACACCGCGTATAGCTGGGACCCGAGAGCAGACGGCTGAATCGGTCGGTACTTGGAGCGCAATCTACTTTCCTTGCGCGGAGGTGTTACAGAAGTCGGTATTATTACCGGGTGTTTCTAACTTACTTAACTGGTCGGACTGGTTACCGCACAAGATTTATTTATCGTCGGAATGGCTACCGCGCAGAATGTGACTCTAAACCCGGAATGGTTACCGTACCAAAAATATCAACGTCGGAATGGGTACCGCACAAATGTGACTCTAAACCCGGAATGGTTACCGTACCAAAAATATCAACGTCGGAATGGCTACCGCACAAATGTGACTCTAAACCCGGAATGGTTACCGTACCAAAAATATCAACGTCGGAATGGCTACCGCACAAATGTGACTCTAAACCCGGAATGGTTACCGTACCAAAAATATCAACGTCGGAATGGCTACCGCACAAATGTGACTCTAAACCCGGAATGATTACCGTACCAAAAATATCAACGTCGGAATGGCTACCGCACAAATGTGACTCTAAACCCGGAATGGTTACCGTATCAAAAATATCAACATCGGAATGGCTACCGCACAAATGTGACTCTAAACCCGGAATGGTTACCGTACCAAAAATATCAACGTCGGAATGGGTACCGCACAAATGTGACTCTAAACCCGGAATGGTTACCGTACCAAAAATATCAACGTCGGAATGGCTACCGCACAAATGTGACTCTAAACCCGGAATGGTTACCGTACCAAAAATATCAACGTCGGAATGGCTACCGCACAAATATGTCAAACGTCGGAATGGCTACCGCACAAATATACTTAATATCGTCTCGGTAATTCCTATACCGCCGAGATTTATACTTATTCTAAAATTGACAGGGTTTGAAGGTAGGAACGTATGCAACGCGAGCGCAGAATGAAAAATAAAAGGTTTTATTGAGAGAAACGTTACACTAGTTTAATATTTGGATGTCGTCGTTCTCGTGTATCTCGTCAATCTGAACGGTGGAATCGACGATTTCAGGGCTTTGGGGGTTAATCAAGACCATGAAGGTGTCCTGGCCAGGGGGAAGGTCAAAGGGGCAGGGCTCGTATGGGGAAGCCCAAATTGGAGGTGTCGGCTCAGGGTGGCGGGGCTCGGGTTCAGGATCTGCCGGGGGTTCGGGGGAATAGCTGGGATCGGGCTGGAATGTGGGAGAATAGCGGTTGTGGGAATAATAGTTCGGGGGAAGTTGGAAAGGAACGGGCTCCGGTTCTGGGCCGGAATATGAGAATGCGTTGGTGGCGGCGTTAATCAGAGGGGCTGTTGTAGATGGGGGCGTATCGAACTGATTGTCTGCTGCTTGAAGGGCGGCCAGAAATTCTCGTTCACGTGCGGCGTCACGGCGTGCACGGTACTTCACACCCGAACGGTGCCTGTTTCGGCGTCCTTTACGACGCTGCGTCGGTCGACTTCCTAAATAACGGAATATTCTCTGCTTTATGATTTTAATAGGGGGAGTGCTGTCGGGAGCACCAGTGACTACTAACCTTGGGGCCGTACCATGGCGGAATCAGCAACTGTATGCTGGCGGAACAGCAACTCTATGCTGGCGCAATCAGCGGCTGTACGCTGGCGCCCAGCAACTTAATGCTGGTCGGCTGGCCCCCAGCAACTTAATGCTGGTCGGCTGCGCCCAGCAACTTAATGCTGGTCGGCTGGCGCACTGTGGTTACGGTTGGTCAGGAGGTCACTACGGAAAGGCAAGCGACTCGACGCCTAGCCTTGATCCAGGGGACACTGAGAGAACGGCCGAGCAACTGAATGCTCGTGACACGTCACTGACTTAAAGCACAGAGAACACTCGGTTAATAGGACGTCGTCCGTATTCAATGATCGCCGATGAATTATAACTGTCCGATATTTCGAGGAAAGTGGCAGGTTAGGAAGGATAAATGAGTTATATGAAAGGAGTTCGGTTACCGCGAATGAATTGTAAATGCCCGATGATTCGAAAGATTTGTAACGTTAGGAAGTTGTAATAAAAGTTGAATAAACGAAATAATTGCGCTCACGTTGGATGTGGGAAACAGGAGAATAAGTCTGCACCAAATACCTTATAGTTGTATTGAAGACGGCGTTGGTTTGTACACTGGTGTTACACAGATTCTATTGTTAACAGACTCGAGTGTAGGTCGACTACTAGTAACGCTTAAGGCTTGCTTGTTAGAGAGGTGCGACTGTTCGGTTCGAAGCGGCGATGAAGACTGGCTTAAGCGCACAGAATACCCGTATAGTGAAACGTGGTACACGAGATTTGCAACAATATATAATAAATGCCACGTTGATTACGACAGTCTCGAGAATAATGTAAATGATTGAGTTTAAAAAGCAATGTTGTTAGAAGTTAACTAAAATAACGATGGTCACGAGTAGTCACACGGGTTGCCCTTACGGAAGGATATCACAATGTGGAATAATGAGGAATTAAATTCTTACCTTGCTGGATGCCTGTCAGGGTAGATTGTTCACGAAGTTGCGTAAAAGTATTTTATTAAACACAGATCTACTACAATGATGTGAACACTGGGTACTAATGATTAACTATCCGAAGTATAAACTCGTAAGGCGGAACGCGTGAGACTAAGCTCGGAGCAATGTGTTTGAAGTGACCGTACTGGTTGACGCGGCGATGAAGACTGAATGTCCCGGCGTTGCAGCGGAGCTCGTCGGCTCGGAAAGTGGCGGGGACTCGTCGGCGGTGGGAGAGCTGCATCAGCAATCCCGTTGTGAGCGCTCGGTCTTAGACTTTCGCACGCGTGATGAAATGCGCGTGGTCAGCATTATCGCAGTGGGATGGGGAGCGCGCGACTCGAGCGAGCCAGCGTCCGTGCCTTATCTTGCTGACTCAGCGCGGCGTGCCTTATCGCGTGGGATGGGGAGCGCGCAACTCGAGCGAGCCGGCGTCCGTGCCTTATCGCGTGGAATGGGGAGCGCGTAACTCGAGCGAGCCGGTGTCCGTGCCTTATCGTAACGCGTGAAAGAATGTGCCTTGAGGAGGCTTACGGACTTACGACTATGCCTCCGGTCGAGGTGATATATAATATGTTGGGAATAAGCACGAAGCTTCTCGAACGTTCCCTTCGGTCGATCTGCTTGGTGCTTATGTACTTAAGAGATAGGCGGATTACATGTGCCTGTGCTAGGCAGTTATACGGACACGGATACTCTTACGTGTACGTTGCCTGTCTTAGAGGCTGATACAATGCGTATAACGTTACTGCTACTAAACATATGATAAGTGTATGTGTTCCCGATAGATTCAGTGACCGTGGGTTACCGGCAAACATGGCTTGTTACCGACGGTCACTGGTGGTAAGTCTAACCTAAAATTATCGACATTGAATTACCGGCAACGGTGGAAAATAAAGTTATCGTCATTTATCGATGAGAATTTACAAGTTGGGTTACCGTCTTTGGTTCTCTAACTGCAGGATTACCGACCTTGAACGCATACTGTACTTATCAACGATATGTGTGTTAATCGGTTCTATTAACTACTTATGACTAGTTGTTGCCATGCGTATGTGCGAGAGTGTCTGCGGAAGCTTAATCCTTAGCATTATTTATTTTAGGCGAAAAAATTGGGGTGGAGGACGCAGGACGTAACATGTCGCGCTTGCAAAACGCGAGAACTAGCAAGATTTCATCGTCCGCAAGTGTAACACGGCGTATCTCGGCCATTTCTCAACGGATTCGTGCGAATCAAGTGTCATACGCGTTTTTAGCGTCTAAAACGCACGGGGAGCACGTTTTCGACGCGAAAAACTCGCGGATGTCCGAGATACGAGAGTTCTTGAACGAATCGAACGAAACGCGGTGCATCGTGTGTCGCGCTTGCAAAACGCGGGAACTAGCAAGATTTCATCGTCCGCAAGTGTAACACGGCGTATCTCGGCCATTTCTCAACGGATTCGTGCGAATCAAGTGTCATACGCGTTTTTAGCGTCTAAAACGCACGGGGAGCACGTTTTCGACGCGAAAAACTCGCGGATGTCCGAGATACGAGAGTTCTTGAACGAATCGAACGAAACGCGGTGCATCGTGTGTCGCGCTTGCAAAACGCGAGAACTAGCAAGATTTCATCGTCCGCAAGTGTAACACGGCGTATCTCGGCCATTTCTCAACGGATTCGTGCGAATCAAGTGTCATACGCGTTTTTAGCGTCTAAAACGCACGGGGAGCACGTTTTCGACGCGAAAAACTCGCGGATGTCCGAGATACGAGAGTTCTTGAACAAATCGAACGAAACGCGGTGCATCGTGTGTCGCGCTTGCAAAACGCGAGAACTAGCAAGATTTCATCGTCCGCAAGTGTAACACGGCGTATCTCGGCCATTTCTCAACGGATTCGTGCGAATCAAGTGTCATACGCGTTTTTAGCGTCTAAAACGCACGGGGAGCACGTTTTCGACGCGAAAAACTCGCGGATGTCCGAGATACGAGAGTTCTTGAACGAATCGAACGAAACGCGGTGCATCGTGTGTCGCGCTTGCAAAACGCGAGAACTAGCAAGATTTCATAGTCCGCAAGTGTAACACGGCGTATCTCGGCCATTTCTCAACGGATTCGTGCGAATCAAGTGTCATACGCGTTTTTAGCGTCTAAAACGCACGGGGAGCACGTTTTCGACGCGAAAAACTCGCGGATGTCCGAGATACGAGAGTTCTTGAACGAATCGAACGAAACGCGGTGCATCGTGTGTCGCGCTTGCAAAACGCGAGAACTAGCAAGATTTCATCGTCCGCAAGTGTAACACGGCGTATCTCGGCCATTTCTCAACGGATTCGTGCGAATCAAGTGTCATACGCGTTTTTAGCGTCTAAAACGCACGGGGAGCACGTTTTCGACGCGAAAAACTCGCGGATGTCCGAGATACGAGAGTTCTTGAACGAATCGAACGAAACGCGGTGCATCGTGTGTCGCGCTTGCAAAACGCGAGAACTAGCAAGATTTCATCGTCCGCAAGTGTAACACGGCGTATCTCGGCCATTTCTCAACGGATTCGTGCGAATCAAGTGTCATACGCGTTTTTAGCGTCTAAAACGCACGGGGAGCACGTTTTCGACGCGAAAAACTCGCGGATGTCCGAGATACGAGAGTTCTTGAACGAATCGAACGAAACGCGGTGCATCGTGTGTCGCGCTTGCAAAACGCGAGAACTAGCAAGATTTCATCGTCCGCAAGTGTAACACGGCGTATCTCGGCCATTTCTCAACGGATTCGTGCGAATCAAGTGTCATACGCGTTTTTAGCGTCTAAAACGCACGGGGAGCACGTTTTCGACGCGAAAAACTCGCGGATGTCCGAGATACGAGAGTTCTTGAACGAATCGAACGAAACGCGGTGCATCGTGTGTCGCGCTTGCAAAACGCGAGAACTAGCAAGATTTCATCGTCCGCAAGTGTAACACGGCGTATCTCGGCCATTTCTCAACGGATTCGTGCGAATCAAGTGTCATACGCGTTTTTAGCGTCTAAAACGCACGGGGAGCACGTTTTCGACGCGAAAAACTCGCGGATGTCCGAGATACGAGAGTTCTTGAACAAATCGAACGAAACGCGGTGCATCGTGTGTCGCGCTTGCAAAACGCGAGAACTAGCAAGATTTCATCGTCCGCAAGTGTAACACGGCGTATCTCGGCCATTTCTCAACGGATTCGTGCGAATCAAGTGTCATACGCGTTTTTAGCGTCTAAAACGCACGGGGAGCACGTTTTCGACGCGAAAAACTCGCGGATGTCCGAGATACGAGAGTTCTTGAACGAATCGAACGAAACGCGGTGCATCGTGTGTCGCGCTTGCAAAACGCGAGAACTAGCAAGATTTCATCGTCCGCAAGTGTAACACGGCGTATCTCGGCCATTTCTCAACGGATTCGTGCGAATCAAGTGTCATACGCGTTTTTAGCGTCTAAAACGCACGGGGAGCACGTTTTCGACGCGAAAAACTCGCGGATGTCCGAGATACGAGAGTTCTTGAACGAATCGAACGAAACGCGGTGCATCGTGTGTCGCGCTTGCAAAACGCGAGAACTAGCAAGATTTCATCGTCCGCAAGTGTAACACGGCGTATCTCGGCCATTTCTCAACGGATTCGTGCGAATCAAGTGTCATACGCGTTTTTAGCGTCTAAAACGCACGGGGAGCACGTTTTCGACGCGAAAAACTTGCGGATGTCCGAGATACGAGAGTTCTTGAACGAATCGAACGAAAGCGGTGCATCGTGTGTCGCGCTTGCAAAACGCGAGAACTAGCAAGATTTCATCGTCCGCAAGTGTAACACGGCGTATCTCGGCCATTTCTCAACGGATTCGTGCGAATCAAGTGTCATACGCGTTTTAGCGTCTAAAACGCACGGGGAGCACGTTTTCGACGCGAAAAACTCGCGGATGTCCGAGATACGAGAGTTCTTGAACAAATCGAACGAAACGCGGTGCATCGTGTGTCGCGCTTGCAAAACGCGAGAACTAGCAAGATTTCATCGTCCGCAAGTGTAACACGGCGTATCTCGGCCATTTCTCAACGGATTCGTGCGAATCAAGTGTCATACGCGTTTTTAGCGTCTAAAACGCACGGGGAGCACGTTTTCGACGCGAAAAACTCGCGGATGTCCGAGATACGAGAGTTCTTGAACGAATCGAACGAAACGCGGTGCATCGTGTGTCGCGCTTGCAAAACGCGAGAACTAGCAAGATTTCATCGTCCGCAAGTGTAACACGGCGTATCTCGGCCATTTCTCAACGGATTCGTGCGAATCAAGTGTCATACGCGTTTTTAGCGTCTAAAACGCACGGGGAGCACGTTTTCGACGCGAAAAACTCGCGGATGTCCGAGATACGAGAGTTCTTGAACGAATCGAACGAAACGCGGTGCATCGTGTGTCGCGCTTGCAAAACGCGAGAACTAGCAAGATTTCATCGTCCGCAAGTGTAACACGGCGTATCTCGGCCATTTCTCAACGGATTCGTGCGAATCAAGTGTCATACGCGTTTTTAGCGTCTAAAACGCACGGGGAGCACGTTTTCGACGCGAAAAACTCGCGGATGTCCGAGATACGAGAGTTCTTGAACAAATCGAACGAAACGCGGTGCATCGTGTGTCGCGCTTGCAAAACGCGAGAACTAGCAAGATTTCATCGTCCGCAAGTGTAACACGGCGTATCTCGGCCATTTCTCAACGGATTCGTGCGAATCAAGTGTCATACGCGTTTTTAGCGTCTAAAACGCACGGGGAGCACGTTTTCGACGCGAAAAACTCGCGGATGTCCGAGATACGAGAGTTCTTGAACGAATCGAACGAAACGCGGTGCATCGTGTGTCGCGCTTGCAAAACGCGAGAACTAGCAAGATTTCATCGTCCGCAAGTGTAACACGGCGTATCTCGGCCATTTCTCAACGGATTCGTGCGAATCAAGTGTCATACGCGTTTTTAGCGTCTAAAACGCACGGGGAGCACGTTTTCGACGCGAAAAACTCGCGGATGTCCGAGATACGAGAGTTCTTGAACGAATCGAACGAAACGCGGTGCATCGTGTGTCGCGCTTGCAAAACGCGAGAACTAGCAAGATTTCATCGTCCGCAAGTGTAACACGGCGTATCTCGGCCATTTCTCAACGGATTCGTGCGAATCAAGTGTCATACGCGTTTTTAGCGTCTAAAACGCACGGGGAGCACGTTTTCGACGCGAAAAACTCGCGGATGTCCGAGATACGAGAGTTCTTGAACAAATCGAACGAAACGCGGTGCATCGTGTGTCGCGCTTGCAAAACGCGAGAACTAGCAAGATTTCATCGTCCGCAAGTGTAACACGGCGTATCTCGGCCATTTCTCAACGGATTCGTGCGAATCAAGTGTCATACGCGTTTTTAGCGTCTAAAACGCACGGGGAGCACGTTTTCGACGCGAAAAACTCGCGGATGTCCGAGATACGAGAGTTCTTGAACGAATCGAACGAAACGCGGTGCATCGTGTGTCGCGCTTGCAAAACGCGAGAACTAGCAAGATTTCATCGTCCGCAAGTGTAACACGGCGTATCTCGGCCATTTCTCAACGGATTCGTGCGAATCAAGTGTCATACGCGTTTTTAGCGTCTAAAACGCACGGGGAGCACGTTTTCGACGCGAAAAACTCGCGGATGTCCGAGATACGAGAGTTCTTGAACGAATCGAACGAAACGCGGTGCATCGTGTGTCGCGCTTGCAAAACGCGAGAACTAGCAAGATTTCATCGTCCGCAAGTGTAACACGGCGTATCTCGGCCATTTCTCAACGGATTCGTGCGAATCAAGTGTCATACGCGTTTTTAGCGTCTAAAACGCACGGGGAGCACGTTTTCGACGCGAAAAACTCGCGGATGTCCGAGATACGAGAGTTCTTGAACGAATCGAACGAAACGCGGTGCATCGTGTGTCGCGCTTGCAAAACGCGAGAACTAGCAAGATTTCATCGTCCGCAAGTGTAACACGGCGTATCTCGGCCATTTCTCAACGGATTCGTGCGAATCAAGTGTCATACGCGTTTTTAGCGTCTAAAACGCACGGGGAGCACGTTTTCGACGCGAAAAACTCACGGATGTCCGAGATACGAGAGTTCTTGAACGAATCGAACGAAACGCGGTGCATCGTGTGTCGCGCTTGCAAAACGCGAGAACTAGCAAGATTTCATCGTCCGCAAGTGTAACACGGCGTATCTCGGCCATTTCTCAACGGATTCGTGCGAATCCAGTGTCATACGCGTTTTTAGCGTCTAAAACGCACGGGGAGCACGTTTTCGACGCGAAAAACTCGCGGATGTCCGAGATACGAGAGTTCTTGAACGAATCGAACGAAACGCGGTGCATCGTGTGTCGCGCTTGCAAAACGCGAGAACTAGCAAGATTTCATCGTCCGCAAGTGTAACACGGCGTATCTCGGCCATTTCTCAACGGATTCGTGCGAATCAAGTGTCATACGCGTTTTTAGCGTCTAAAACGCACGGGGAGCACGTTTTCGACGCGAAAAACTCGCGGATGTCCGAGATACGAGAGTTCTTGAACGAATCGAACGAAACGCGGTGCATCGTGTGTCGCGCTTGCAAAACGCGAGAACTAGCAAGATTTCATCGTCCGCAAGTGTAACACGGCGTATCTCGGCCATTTCTCAACGGATTCGTGCGAATCAAGTGTCATACGCGTTTTTAGCGTCTAGAACGCACGGGGAGCACGTTTTCGACGCGAAAAACTCGCGGATGTCCGAGATACGAGAGTTCTTGAACAAATCGAACGAAACGCGGTGCATCGTGTGTCGCGCTTGCAAAACGCGAGAACTAGCAAGATTTCATCGTCCGCAAGTGTAACACGGCGTATCTCGGCCATTTCTCAACGGATTCGTGCGAATCAAGTGTCATACGCGTTTTTAGCGTCTAAAACGCACGGGGAGCACGTTTTCGACGCGAAAAACTCGCGGATGTCCGAGATACGAGAGTTCTTGAACGAATCGAACGAAACGCGGTGCATCGTGTGTCGCGCTTGCAAAACGCGAGAACTAGCAAGATTTCATCGTCCGCAAGTGTAACACGGCGTATCTCGGCCATTTCTCAACGGATTCGTGCGAATCAAGTGTCATACGCGTTTTTAGCGTCTAAAACGCACGGGGAGCACGTTTTCGACGCGAAAAACTCGCGGATGTCCGAGATACGAGAGTTCTTGAACGAATCGAACGAAACGCGGTGCATCGTGTGTCGCGCTTGCAAAACGCGAGAACTAGCAAGATTTCATCGTCCGCAAGTGTAACACGGCGTATCTCGGCCATTTCTCAACGGATTCGTGCGAATCAAGTGTCATACGCGTTTTTAGCGTCTAAAACGCACGGGGAGCACGTTTTCGACGCGAAAAACTCGCGGATGTCCGAGATACGAGAGTTCTTGAACGAATCGAACGAAACGCGGTGCATCGTGTGTCGCGCTTGCAAAACGCGAGAACTAGCAAGATTTCATCGTCCGCAAGTGTAACACGGCGTATCTCGGCCATTTCTCAACGGATTCGTGCGAATCAAGTGTCATACGCGTTTTTAGCGTCTAAAACGCACGGGGAGCACGTTTTCGACGCGAAAAACTCGCGGATGTCCGAGATACGAGAGTTCTTGAACGAATCGAACGAAACGCGGTGCATCGTGTGTCGCGCTTGCAAAACGCGAGAACTAGCAAGATTTCATCGTCCGCAAGTGTAACACGGCGTATCTCGGCCATTTCTCAACGGATTCGTGCGAATCAAGTGTCATACGCGTTTTTAGCGTCTAAAACGCACGGGGAGCACGTTTTCGACGCGAAAAACTCGCGGATGTCCGAGATACGAGAGTTCTTGAACGAATCGAACGAAACGCGGTGCATCGTGTGTCGCGCTTGCAAAACGCGAGAACTAGCAAGATTTCATCGTCCGCAAGTGTAACACGGCGTATCTCGGCCATTTCTCAACGGATTCGTGCGAATCAAGTGTCATACGCGTTTTTAGCGTCTAAAACGCACGGGGAGCACGTTTTCGACGCGAAAAACTCGCGGATGTCCGAGATACGAGAGTTCTTGAACGAATCGAACGAAACGCGGTGCATCGTGTGTCGCGCTTGCAAAACGCGAGAACTAGCAAGATTTCATCGTCCGCAAGTGTAACACGGCGTATCTCGGCCATTTCTCAACGGATTCGTGCGAATCAAGTGTCATACGCGTTTTTAGCGTCTAAAACGCACGGGGAGCACGTTTTCGACGCGAAAAACTCGCGGATGTCCGAGATACGAGAGTTCTTGAACGAATCGAACGAAACGCGGTGCATCGTGTGTCGCGCTTGCAAAACGCGAGAACTAGCAAGATTTCATCGTCCGCAAGTGTAACACGGCGTATCTCGGCCATTTCTCAACGGATTCGTGCGAATCAAGTGTCATACGCGTTTTTAGCGTCTAAAACGCACGGGGAGCACGTTTTCGACGCGAAAAACTCGCGGATGTCCGAGATACGAGAGTTCTTGAACGAATCGAACGAAACGCGGTGCATCGTGTGTCGCGCTTGCAAAACGCGAGAACTAGCAAGATTTCATCGTCCGCAAGTGTAACACGGCGTATCTCGGCCATTTCTCAACGGATTCGTGCGAATCAAGTGTCATACGCGTTTTTAGCGTCTAAAACGCACGGGGAGCACGTTTTCGACGCGAAAAACTCGCGGATGTCCGAGATACGAGAGTTCTTGAACGAATCGAACGAAACGCGGTGCATCGTGTGTCGCGCTTGCAAAACGCGAGAACTAGCAAGATTTCATCGTCCGCAAGTGTAACACGGCGTATCTCGGCCATTTCTCAACGGATTCGTGCGAATCAAGTGTCATACGCGTTTTTAGCGTCTAAAACGCACGGGGAGCACGTTTTCGACGCGAAAAACTCGCGGATGTCCGAGATACGAGAGTTCTTGAACGAATCGAACGAAACGCGGTGCATCGTGTGTCGCGCTTGCAAAACGCGAGAACTAGCAAGATTTCATCGTCCGCAAGTGTAACACGGCGTATCTCGGCCATTTCTCAACGGATTCGTGCGAATCAAGTGTCATACGCGTTTTTAGCGTCTAAAACGCACGGGGAGCACGTTTTCGACGCGAAAAACTCGCGGATGTCCGAGATACGAGAGTTCTTGAACGAATCGAACGAAACGCGGTGCATCGTGTGTCGCGCTTGCAAAACGCGAGAACTAGCAAGATTTCATCGTCCGCAAGTGTAACACGGCGTATCTCGGCCATTTCTCAACGGATTCGTGCGAATCAAGTGTCATACGCGTTTTTAGCGTCTAAAACGCACGGGGAGCACGTTTTCGACGCGAAAAACTCGCGGATGTCCGAGATACGAGAGTTCTTGAACGAATCGAACGAAACGCGGTGCATCGTGTGTCGCGCTTGCAAAACGCGAGAACTAGCAAGATTTCATCGTCCGCAAGTGTAACACGGCGTATCTCGGCCATTTCTCAACGGATTCGTGCGAATCAAGTGTCATACGCGTTTTTAGCGTCTAAAACGCACGGGGAGCACGTTTTCGACGCGAAAAACTCGCGGATGTCCGAGATACGAGAGTTCTTGAACGAATCGAACGAAACGCGGTGCATCGTGTGTCGCGCTTGCAAAACGCGAGAACTAGCAAGATTTCATCGTCCGCAAGTGTAACACGGCGTATCTCGGCCATTTCTCAACGGATTCGTGCGAATCAAGTGTCATACGCGTTTTTAGCGTCTAAAACGCACGGGGAGCACGTTTTCGACGCGAAAAACTCGCGGATGTCCGAGATACGAGAGTTCTTGAACGAATCGAACGAAACGCGGTGCATCGTGTGTCGAGCTTGCAAAACGCGAGAACTAGCAAGATTTCATCGTCCGCAAGTGTAACACGGCGTATCTCGGCCATTTCTCAACGGATTCGTGCGAATCAAGTGTCATACGCGTTTTTAGCGTCTAAAACGCACGGGGAGCACGTTTTCGACGCGAAAAACTCGCGGATGTCCGAGATACGAGAGTTCTTGAACAAATCGAACGAAACGCGGTGCATCGTGTGTCGCGCTTGCAAAACGCGAGAACTAGCAAGATTTCATCGTCCGCAAGTGTAACACGGCGTATCTCGGCCATTTCTCAACGGATTCGTGCGAATCAAGTGTCATACGCGTTTTTAGCGTCTAAAACGCACGGGGAGCACGTTTTCGACGCGAAAAACTCGCGGATGTCCGAGATACGAGAGTTCTTGAACGAATCGAACGAAACGCGGTGCATCGTGTGTCGCGCTTGCAAAACGCGAGAACTAGCAAGATTTCATCGTCCGCAAGTGTAACACGGCGTATCTCGGCCATTTCTCAACGGATTCGTGCGAATCAAGTGTCATACGCGTTTTTAGCGTCTAAAACGCACGGGGAGCACGTTTTCGACGCGAAAAACTCGCGGATGTCCGAGATACGAGAGTTCTTGAACGAATCGAACGAAACGCGGTGCATCGTGTGTCGCGCTTGCAAAACGCGAGAACTAGCAAGATTTCATCGTCCGCAAGTGTAACACGGCGTATCTCGGCCATTTCTCAACGGATTCGTGCGAATCAAGTGTCATACGCGTTTTTAGCGTCTAAAACGCACGGGGAGCACGTTTTCGACGCGAAAAACTCGCTTTGTCCGAGATACGAGAGTTCTTGAACGAATCGAACGAAACGCGGTGCATCGTGTGTCGCGCTTGCAAAACGCGAGAACTAGCAAGATTTCATCGTCCGCAAGTGTAACACGGCGTATCTCGGCCATTTCTCAACGGATTCGTGCGAATCAAGTGTCATACGCGTTTTTAGCGTCTAAAACGCACGGGGAGCACGTTTTCGACGCGAAAAACTCGCGGATGTCCGAGATACGAGAGTTCTTGAACGAATCGAACGAAACGCGGTGCATCGTGTGTCGCGCTTGCAAAACGCGAGAACTAGCAAGATTTCATCGTCCGCAAGTGTAACACGGCGTATCTCGGCCATTTCTCAACGGATTCGTGCGAATCAAGTGTCATACGCGTTTTTAGCGTCTAAAACGCACGGGGAGCACGTTTTCGACGCGAAAAACTCGCGGATGTCCGAGATACGAGAGTTCTTGAACAAATCGAACGAAACGCGGTGCATCGTGTGTCGCGCTTGCAAAACGCGAGAACTAGCAAGATTTCATCGTCCGCAAGTGTAACACGGCGTATCTCGGCCATTTCTCAACGGATTCGTGCGAATCAAGTGTCATACGCGTTTTTAGCGTCTAAAACGCACGGGGAGCACGTTTTCGACGCGAAAAACTCGCGGATGTCCGAGATACGAGAGTTCTTGAACGAATCGAACGAAACGCGGTGCATCGTGTGTCGCGCTTGCAAAACGCGAGAACTAGCAAGATTTCATCGTCCGCAAGTGTAACACGGCGTATCTCGGCCATTTCTCAACGGATTCGTGCGAATCAAGTGTCATACGCGTTTTTAGCGTCTAAAACGCACGGGGAGCACGTTTTCGACGCGAAAAATTCGCGGATGTCCGAGATACGAGAGTTCTTGAACGAATCGAACGAAACGCGGTGCATCGTGTGTCGCGCTTGCAAAACGCGAGAACTAGCAAGATTTCATCGTCCGCAAGTGTAACACGGCGTATCTCGGCCATTTCTCAACGGATTCGTGCGAATCAAGTGTCATACGCGTTTTTAGCGTCTAAAACGCACGGGGAGCACGTTTTCGACGCGAAAAACTCGCGGATGTCCGAGATACGAGAGTTCTTGAACGAATCGAACGAAACGCGGTGCATCGTGTGTCGCGCTTGCAAAACGCGAGAACTAGCAAGATTTCATCGTCCGCAAGTGTAACACGGCGTATCTCGGCCATTTCTCAACGGATTCGTGCGAATCAAGTGTCATACGCGTTTTTAGCGTCTAAAACGCACGGGGAGCACGTTTTCGACGCGAAAAACTCGCGGATGTCCGAGATACGAGAGTTCTTGAACGAATCGAACGAAACGCGGTGCATCGTGTGTCGCGCTTGCAAAACGCGAGAACTAGCAAGATTTCATCGTCCGCAAGTGTAACACGGCGTATCTCGGCCATTTCTCAACGGATTCGTGCGAATCAAGTGTCATACGCGTTTTTAGCGTCTAAAACGCACGGGGAGCACGTTTTCGACGCGAAAAACTCGCGGATGTCCGAGATACGAGAGTTCTTGAACAAATCGAACGAAACGCGGTGCATCGTGTGTCGCGCTTGCAAAACGCGAGAACTAGCAAGATTTCATCGTCCGCAAGTGTAACACGGCGTATCTCGGCCATTTCTCAACGGATTCGTGCGAATTAAGTGTCATACGCGTTTTTAGCGTCTAAAACGCACGGGGAGCACGTTTTCGACGCGAAAAACTCGCGGATGTCCGAGTGTTACGTCCTGCGTCCTCCACCACAATTTTTTCGCCTAAAATAAATAATGCTAAGGATTAAGCTTCCGCAGACACTCTCGCACATACGCATGGCAACAACTAGTCATAAGTATTTAATAGAACCGATTAATACACATATCGTTGATAAGTACAGTATGTGTTCAAGGTCCGTAAACCTACAGATAGAGAACCAAAATCGGTAACCCAACTTGTAAATTCTCATCGATAAATGACGATAACTTTATTTTCCACCGTTGCCGGTAATTCAATGTCGATAATTTTAGGTTAGACTTACCACCAGTGACCGTCGGTAACGAGCCATGTTTGCCGGTAACCCACGGTCACTGAATCTCTCGGGAACATATACGCTTACCATATGTTTAACAGCAGTAACGTTATACGCATTGTATCAGCCTCTAAGACAGGCAGCGTACACGTAGGAGTATTCGTGTCCGTATAACCGCCTAGCACAGGCATATGTAATCCGCCTATCTCTTAAGTACATAAGCACCAAGCAGATCGACCGAAAGGAACGTTCGAGAAGCTTCGTGCTTATTCCCAACATATTATATATCACCTCGACCAGAGGCATAGTCGTAAGTCCGTAAGCCTCCTCAAGGCACATTCTTTCACGCGTTACGATAAGGCACGGACACCGGCTCGCTCGAGTTGCGCGCTCCCCATTCCATGCGATAAGGCACGGACGCCGGCTCGCTCGAGTTGCGCGCTCCCCATCCCACGCGATAAGGCACGCCGCGCTGAGTCAGCAAGATAAGGCACGGACGCTGGCTCGCTCGAGTCGCGCGCTCCCCATCCCACTGCGATAATGCTGACCACGCGCATTCCATCACGCGTGCGAAAGTCTAAGATCGAGCGTTCACAATGGGATTGCTGACGCAGCTCTCCCACTGCCGACGAGTCCCCGCCACTTTCCGAGCCGACGAGCTCCGCTGCAACGCCGGGACATTCAGTCTTCATCGCCGCGTCAACCAGTACGGTCACTTCAAACACATTGCTCCGAGCTTAGTCTCACGCGTTCCGCCTTACGAGTTTATACTTCGGATAGTTAATCATTAGTACCCAGTGTTCACATCATTGTAGTAGATCTGTGTTTAATAAAATACTTTTACGCAACTTCGTGAACCATCTACCCTGACAGGCATCCAGCAAGGTAAGAATTTAATTCCTCATCATTCCACATTGTGATATCCTTCCGTAAGGGCAACCCGTGTGACTACTCGTGACCATCGTTATTTTAATTAACTTCTAACAACATTGTTTTTAAACTCAATCATTTACATTAACACCAGTGTACAAACCAACGCCGTCTTCAATACAACTATAAGGTATTTGGTGCAGTCTTATTCTCCTCTTTCCCACACCCAACGTGAGCGCAATTATTTCGTTTATTTAACTTTTATTGAATCTTCCTAACGTTACAAATCTTTGCAAACATCGGGCATTTACAATTCATTCGCGATAACCGAACTCCTTTCATATAACTCATTCATCCTTCCTAACCTGCCACTTTCCTCGAAATATCGGACAGTTATAATTCACCGGCGATCATTGAATACGGACGACGTCCTATTAACCGAGTGTTCTCTGTGCTTTAAGACAGGGACGTGTCACGAGCATTCAGTTGCTCGGCCACTCTCTTAGTGTCTTGCCTTTCCGCAGTGATCTACCACCAACCGTAACCACAGTCCGCGCCAGCCGACCAGCATTAAGTTGCTGGGGGCAGCCGACCAGCATTAAGTTGCTGGGCGCCAGCCGACCAGCATTAAGTTGCTGGGCGCCAGCGTACAGCCGCTGATTGCGCCAGCATAGAGTTGCTGTTCCGCCAGCATACAGTTGCTGATTCCGCCATGGTACGGCCCCAAGGTTAGTAGACACTGGTGCTCCCGACAGCACTTCCCCTATTAAAATCATAAAGCAGAGAATATTCCGTTATTTAGGAAGTCGACCCTCGCAGCATCGCCGAGGACGACGACGTACAAATATTAAACTAGTGTAACGTTCCTCTCTCAATAAAACCCTTTATTTTCGTTCTGCGCTCGCGTTGCATAATTTCCTACCTCCGAACCCTGTCAATCTTAGAATAAGTATAAATCTCGGCGGTATAGGAATTACCGAGACGATATTAAGTATATTTGTGCGGTAGCCATTCCGACGTTTGATATATTTGTGCGGTAGCCATTCCGACGTTGATATTTTTGGTACGGTAACCATTCCGGGTTTAGAGTCACATTTGTGCGGTAGCCATTCCGACGTTGATATTTTTGGTACGGTAACCATTCCGGGTTTAGAGTCACATTTGTGCGGTAGCCATTCCGACGTTGATATTTTTGGTACGGTAACCATCCCGGGTTTAGAGTCACATTTGTGCGGTAGCCATTCCGACGTTGATATTTTTGGTACGGTAACCATTCCGGGTTTAGAGTCACATTTTGCGCGGTAGCCATTCCGACGTTTGACATATTTGTGCGGTAGCCATTCCGACGTTGATATTTTTGGTACGGTAACCATACCGGGTTTAGAGTCACATTTGTGCGGTACCCATTCCGACGTTGATATTTTTGGTACGATAACCATTCCGGGTTTAGAGTCACATTTGTGCGGTAGCCATTCCGACGTTGATATTTTTGGTACGGTAACCATTCCGGGTTTAGAGTCACATTTGTGCGGTAACCAGTCCGACCAGTTAAGTAAGTTAGAAACACCCGGTAATAATACCGACTTCTGTAACACCTCCGCGCAAGGAAAGTAGATTGCGCTCCAAGTACCGACCGATTCAGCCGTCTGCTCTCGGGTCCCAGCTATACGCGGTGTATGCAGCGTGGCTAAAAACCGAGGACGTAACAGAGAGAAATAAAAATTTGGTGTCAGAAGTGGGATACGCCAGACGGATTATTCGGTGTATATTCGCGAGATAATTAGTCAAGGAAAATGTCTCACGAGGCAAGTCAGACAAGCAGCCGTCTCATGACGGAGGCCGAAGTTGCCGAAGTACAAGATAAATTGATTGCGAGGGAGAGTCAATTAGCGGAACAAGCCGCTTTGATCCGAACATTACAAGCGGAGAAAGATACGACGAGGGGACAAACGGAACCAAGCCTTTCGCAATTACTCAACTCCTTGACACTCAAAGTGGACGAAGCGACGGAAGGTCCGGGACATGAAGACACGGAATCTGCTCAAGCGAGACCACCCCGAGCAACGACCTCCCACGGCGCGGGAAGTCGCAGAACATCAAACCTCAGAAGAGATCCTTCCCCCTCGTCCACCCCTGGAATTGGAATTAAGGACGCTTTAGAAATTGTCCCCACCTATGACGGATACAAATTATCGATATTCCAATTCTCGCGCGCTTGCGAACGGGCTCGCGATTTATTATCCCCGCGGCTGGAAAACAGCCTAACGCAAATGATTATTAATAAACTCCGTGGACATGCGTTCCAAGTTATAGAGGATACGGACATCCTTACAGTTAGCGAATTGACGGACCAGCTAAAGAGCGTTTTTGGTCCCAAAAAGTCAGTGAACCAATACCGCGGCGAATTAGGTAATATTTTCAAACGACCCAACGAACATATTTTGGACTACGTCGGTCGCATCAATGACCTAAAGACAGCCATTACGGACGGAGAACGACAAGTTCACGGAAGATTAACCCTTGCGATGAAAGAAGCAATAGAACTAGACGTCTTGGAAAGCTTCATTAGCGGCCTACCCGCCGACATCCAAATTAGACTCCGGGTGCAAGGATATGAGACTCTCGACGACGCGTTTGTGAAGTGTAACCAGATTGACAGGACGATAGAAACGGAGAACAGCCGTCACAGAACGCAACCACCGCGAGAGCAATTTAGACGGGATCCCAGGCCATCGCAATTCGAGCCACGAAACCCGTAACCGCCGCGTCAATTTGAGAGACCCTGGACGACGCGATCCACTCTCTGTTAGACGTCGCGATAGAGTTGCAATTAGATAGCATTAGTATCGGGCATACGCCATACGTCGATAACGTATCTTGGCTAGACATTAGGACTTCAATCGTGGGAATATTTTCAGGACACTGTCTAACCCTTAACGTTTGCAAGGGCTTAGTGTCAATCCCTGATAACTCTTCGAGAAGCGACATAATCAAAGAGTACCACGCATCAGCAATGGACGGCCACAAAGGCGTAACGAATTTATTTTAACGATGCAAGATCTCCTGACCAAATATTGCATCGCAGTCCCGCTGAAAAACGCCCAAGCAATTCCCATTGGCGATGCTATGATCAAAAATCTGATATGCCGCTTCGGAGCGCCCAGGGCGATTCTGACCGACCAAGGTGCGTCCTTCACCTCGGCCGTGTTTAAATACCTAGCTCGTAAGTTTCACATAACAAGATGCCGAACGACGGCATACTACCCGCAGTCAAACGGTTCACTAGAGCGATCACACCACGTCCTGGCGGAGTACTTAAAACAGTAATCGATGAAAGAAACGATTGGGACCAATGGACCGATCTCGCGATATTCTCTTATAACACAAGCGTCCACGAAGGGACGAAATTTACACCGCACGAATTGGTCTTCGGTAGACTCGCGCGTATCCCCTCAAGCCACCCGTACATCGAAGAAGGGATCGATGTAACATACCGGGAATATTTAGAGACCCTTTTTCATCAAATCCAGGACCTGCAGGAGATCGCTCGAAGCCATTTGATCAGGGCTAAGGAGAGGTCTAAAGAGTATTATGACCGGCGCGTTAACCCCCAGAATTTTAAGGTGGGATATCGGGTATTCCTCCTAAAGGAACCCGTAAAAGGTAAATTCGCGGATCAGTACACAGACTCGCACGAAGTTCTAGAGGTACTACCAAACAATAATGCAATAATTGATTTTAAGGGAAACACCCGCGTCGTACATATAAATAAGCTAAAGTTAAGCCGAGTTAAGTAGAAATAAAACAATACAAACTACCTGCGAATTTATGTGTACAAGTCCCAGTAGAATCGCGAAATTTATAACAGTGTGGTAAGACCATATATCGAGACACTCGACAGGTACACATGAATTCGAAAGTGGTCCCGAGTCCGCTGTACACCGACACCTAGGCGTACAATACAAAATTTGTATATTCGGTTGCAGAAACATGCACGTTTTCGTAGTCATTTTACTCCTAAGCATATATCTACTCGCGTTGATGCGCTATCGGGTTCGACTGCGGAAGGCAACATCTGAATTCCACAACGATCATCCTCCTGGATACGAGGGACTGCTACATCACCCTGAAGTCTCCCAACTCCACGAGGAGTTACGTCCAGCTCCTCCAATTGGCGGATTACCAGCACGCAGATATCATCCAAAGTAAAGTGGAGATATCGCGGACCATTCACTACTTTGGCATGCACTCTCACATCTCGGTCGTACATAATGGATAGTACGAATATCTGTCAGATGTGAGCCACAAAAACTGCATCCGTGCACAGGAGGAAGCTCCCAGCCGGTTGCACTCTCATCGGGGGAGCCCCGCACCGTTAACACGGTGGCAATGGGGTCTCCGATCCCACGAGGAGTTGCATCAACACCGCCTGGCCGCGTATAATCACATCGCACTCGTCCTCCGTTGCACACTCCGAACATAAGTGTTCGTCCCTGCAATTCCAACATTCGGCGGGAGATGTGGCACATGTCATCACATAACGCCCTCCGCCGAACGACCGGCCCTCTTGATTACCATAGCAAGAGGCGCGTCCGGACAAAACTTTCTTCACGACGAGGAATCACTGGAAATTATTGCGGAATCAACAGCTGAAAGTATCCGGGGTGGATTTGTGATCAGCCACCGCCAGAGATCTCGGAATTTTTGTGCTGGTCCGCCTAGCGAAGCTGGTAATCGACACGCTGATTCCCGGGTACGTCTTCCATC
Source organism: Priocnemis perturbator (assembly GCA_963942575.1). Lineage (NCBI taxonomy): Eukaryota > Metazoa > Arthropoda > Insecta > Hymenoptera > Pompilidae > Priocnemis > Priocnemis perturbator. The sequence continues at coordinate 53,694 of CAWWDK010000205.1, read as the reverse complement.
ACGTATACGGATGGAGTATCCACCTTTATGGAGCAATAAGGAGTTCGACCGTTCACCTGTTGCTGCACATCAGCAGGACAAGGCCAACGGCGGAAAAGACTGACAACGTGGAGCTACAGGACATCCGAGCCACACCCACGAAGACCCACCGAAAACTGCCCCGCGTTGGCCCGATGCGTCAAGCCATGACGAGATACGAGAGAGTGTCCTGCGAATGGAGAAAATGTAATCTAAAGAATTCACACAATTAATGTGTAAATTCTTTTTCCAAGGGGGGAGGTGTTACGTCCTGCGTCCTCCACCACAATTTTTTCGCCTAAAATAAATAATGCTAAGGATTAAGCTTCCGCAGACACTCTCGCACATACGCATGGCAACAACTAGTCATAAGTATTTAATAGAACCGATTAATACACATATCGTTGATAAGTACAGTATGTGTTCAAGGTCCGTAAACCTACAGATAGAGAACCAAAATCGGTAACCCAACTTGTAAATTCTCATCGATAAATGACGATAACTTTATTTTCCACCGTTGCCGGTAATTCAATGTCGATAATTTTAGGTTAGACTTACCACCAGTGACCGTCGGTAACGAGCCATGTTTGCCGGTAACCCACGGTCACTGAATCTCTCGGGAACATATACGCTTACCATATGTTTAACAGCAGTAACGTTATACGCATTGTATCAGCCTCTAAGACAGGCAGCGTACACGTAGGAGTATTCGTGTCCGTATAACCGCCTAGCACAGGCATATGTAATCCGCCTATCTCTTAAGTACATAAGCACCAAGCAGATCGACCGAAAGGAACGTTCGAGAAGCTTCGTGCTTATTCCCAACATATTATATATCACCTCGACCAGAGGCATAGTCGTAAGTCCGTAAGCCTCCTCAAGGCACATTCTTTCACGCGTTACGATAAGGCACGGACACCGGCTCGCTCGAGTTGCGCGCTCCCCATTCCATGCGATAAGGCACGGACGCCGGCTCGCTCGAGTTGCGCGCTCCCCATCCCACGCGATAAGGCACGCCGCGCTGAGTCAGCAAGATAAGGCACGGACGCTGGCTCGCTCGAGTCGCGCGCTCCCCATCCCACTGCGATAATGCTGACCACGCGCATTCCATCACGCGTGCGAAAGTCTAAGATCGAGCGTTCACAATGGGATTGCTGACGCAGCTCTCCCACTGCCGACGAGTCCCCGCCACTTTCCGAGCCGACGAGCTCCGCTGCAACGCCGGGACATTCAGTCTTCATCGCCGCGTCAACCAGTACGGTCACTTCAAACACATTGCTCCGAGCTTAGTCTCACGCGTTCCGCCTTACGAGTTTATACTTCGGATAGTTAATCATTAGTACCCAGTGTTCACATCATTGTAGTAGATCTGTGTTTAATAAAATACTTTTACGCAACTTCGTGAACCATCTACCCTGACAGGCATCCAGCAAGGTAAGAATTTAATTCCTCATCATTCCACATTGTGATATCCTTCCGTAAGGGCAACCCGTGTGACTACTCGTGACCATCGTTATTTTAATTAACTTCTAACAACATTGTTTTTAAACTCAATCATTTACATTAACACCAGTGTACAAACCAACGCCGTCTTCAATACAACTATAAGGTATTTGGTGCAGTCTTATTCTCCTCTTTCCCACACCCAACGTGAGCGCAATTATTTCGTTTATTTAACTTTTATTGAATCTTCCTAACGTTACAAATCTTTGCAAACATCGGGCATTTACAATTCATTCGCGATAACCGAACTCCTTTCATATAACTCATTCATCCTTCCTAACCTGCCACTTTCCTCGAAATATCGGACAGTTATAATTCACCGGCGATCATTGAATACGGACGACGTCCTATTAACCGAGTGTTCTCTGTGCTTTAAGACAGGGACGTGTCACGAGCATTCAGTTGCTCGGCCACTCTCTTAGTGTCTTGCCTTTCCGCAGTGATCTACCACCAACCGTAACCACAGTCCGCGCCAGCCGACCAGCATTAAGTTGCTGGGGGCAGCCGACCAGCATTAAGTTGCTGGGCGCCAGCCGACCAGCATTAAGTTGCTGGGCGCCAGCGTACAGCCGCTGATTGCGCCAGCATAGAGTTGCTGTTCCGCCAGCATACAGTTGCTGATTCCGCCATGGTACGGCCCCAAGGTTAGTAGACACTGGTGCTCCCGACAGCACTTCCCCTATTAAAATCATAAAGCAGAGAATATTCCGTTATTTAGGAAGTCGACCCTCGCAGCATCGCCGAGGACGACGACGTACAAATATTAAACTAGTGTAACGTTCCTCTCTCAATAAAACCCTTTATTTTCGTTCTGCGCTCGCGTTGCATAATTTCCTACCTCCGAACCCTGTCAATCTTAGAATAAGTATAAATCTCGGCGGTATAGGAATTACCGAGACGATATTAAGTATATTTGTGCGGTAGCCATTCCGACGTTTGATATATTTGTGCGGTAGCCATTCCGACGTTGATATTTTTGGTACGGTAACCATTCCGGGTTTAGAGTCACATTTGTGCGGTAGCCATTCCGACGTTGATATTTTTGGTACGGTAACCATTCCGGGTTTAGAGTCACATTTGTGCGGTAGCCATTCCGACGTTGATATTTTTGGTACGGTAACCATCCCGGGTTTAGAGTCACATTTGTGCGGTAGCCATTCCGACGTTGATATTTTTGGTACGGTAACCATTCCGGGTTTAGAGTCACATTTTGCGCGGTAGCCATTCCGACGTTTGACATATTTGTGCGGTAGCCATTCCGACGTTGATATTTTTGGTACGGTAACCATACCGGGTTTAGAGTCACATTTGTGCGGTACCCATTCCGACGTTGATATTTTTGGTACGATAACCATTCCGGGTTTAGAGTCACATTTGTGCGGTAGCCATTCCGACGTTGATATTTTTGGTACGGTAACCATTCCGGGTTTAGAGTCACATTTGTGCGGTAACCAGTCCGACCAGTTAAGTAAGTTAGAAACACCCGGTAATAATACCGACTTCTGTAACACCTCCGCGCAAGGAAAGTAGATTGCGCTCCAAGTACCGACCGATTCAGCCGTCTGCTCTCGGGTCCCAGCTATACGCGGTGTATGCAGCGTGGCTAAAAACCGAGGACGTAACACGAGATACGAGAGTTCTTGAACGAATCGAACGAAACGCGGTGCATCGTGTGTCGCGCTTGCAAAACGCGAGAACTAGCAAGATTTCATCGTCCGCAAGTGTAACACGGCGTATCTCGGCCATTTCTCAACGGATTCGTGCGAATCAAGTGTCATACGCGTTTTTAGCGTCTAAAACGCACGGGGAGCACGTTTTCGACGCGAAAAACTCGCGGATGTCCGAGATACGAGAGTTCTTGAACGAATCGAACGAAACGCGGTGCATCGTGTGTCGCGCTTGCAAAACGCGAGAACTAGCAAGATTTCATCGTCCGCAAGTGTAACACGGCGTATCTCGGCCATTTCTCAACGGATTCGTGCGAATCAAGTGTCATACGCGTTTTTAGCGTCTAAAACGCCCGGGGAGCACGTTTTCGACGCGAAAAACTCGCGGATGTCCGAGATACGAGAGTTCTTGAACGAATCGAACGAAACGCGGTGCATCGTGTGTCGCGCTTGCAAAACGCGAGAACTAGCAAGATTTCATCGTCCGCAAGTGTAACACGGCGTATCTCGGCCATTTCTCAACGGATTCGTGCGAATCAAGTGTCATACGCGTTTTTAGCGTCTAAAACGCACAGGGAGCACGTTTTCGACGCGAAAAACTCGCGGATGTCCGAGATACGAGAGTTCTTGAACAAATCGAACGAAACGCGGTGCATCGTGTGTCGCGCTTGCAAAACGCGAGAACTAGCAAGATTTCATCGTCCGCAAGTGTAACACGGCGTATCTCGGCCATTTCTCAACGGATTCGTGCGAATCAAGTGTCATACGCGTTTTTAGCGTCTAAAACGCACGGGGAGCACGTTTTCGACGCGAAAAACTCGCGGATGTCCGAGATACGAGAGTTCTTGAACGAATCGAGCGAAACGCGGTGCATCGTGTGTCGCGCTTGCAAAACGCGAGAACTAGCAAGATTTCATCGTCCGCAAGTGTAACACGGCGTATCTCGGCCATTTCTCAACGGATTCGTGCGAATCAAGTGTCATACGCGTTTTTAGCGTCTAAAACGCACGGGGAGCACGTTTTCGACGCGAAAAACTCGCGGATGTCCGAGATACGAGAGTTCTTGAACGAATCGAACGAAACGCGGTGCATCGTGTGTCGCGCTTGCAAAACGCGAGAACTAGCAAGATTTCATCGTCCGCAAGTGTAACACGGCGTATCTCGGCCATTTCTCAACGGATTCGTGCGAATCCAGTGTCATACGCGTTTTTAGCGTCTAAAACGCACGGGGAGCACGTTTTCGACGCGAAAAACTCGCGGATGTCCGAGATACGAGAGTTCTTGAACGAATCGAACGAAACGCGGTGCATCGTGTGTCGCGCTTGCAAAACGCGAGAACTAGCAAGATTTCATCGTCCGCAAGTGTAACACGGCGTATCTCGGCCATTTCTCAACGGATTCGTGCGAATCAAGTGTCATACGCGTTTTTAGCGTCTAAAACGCACGGGGAGCACGTTTTCGACGCGAAAAACTCGCGGATGTCCGAGATACGAGAGTTCTTGAACAAATCGAACGAAACGCGGTGCATCGTGTGTCGCGCTTGCAAAACGCGAGAACTAGCAAGATTTCATCGTCCGCAAGTGTAACACGGCGTATCTCGGCCATTTCTCAACGGATTCGTGCGAATCAAGTGTCATACGCGTTTTTAGCGTCTAAAACGCACGGGGAGCACGTTTTCGACGCGAAAAACTCGCGGATGTCCGAGATACGAGAGTTCTTGAACGAATCGAACGAAACGCGGTGCATCGTGTGTCGCGCTTGCAAAACGCGAGAACTAGCAAGATTTCATCGTCCGCAAGTGTAACACGGCGTATCTCGGCCATTTCTCAACGGATTCGTGCGAATCAAGTGTCATACGCGTTTTTAGCGTCTAAAACGCACGGGGAGCACGTTTTCGACGCGAAAAACTCGCGGATGTCCGAGATACGAGAGTTCTTGAACGAATCGAACGAAACGCGGTGCATCGTGTGTCGCGCTTGCAAAACGCGAGAACTAGCAAGATTTCATCGTCCGCAAGTGTAACACGGCGTATCTCGGCCATTTCTCAACGGATTCGTGCGAATCAAGTGTCATACGCGTTTTTAGCGTCTAAAACGCACGGGGAGCACGTTTTCGACGCGAAAAACTCGCGGATGTCCGAGATACGAGAGTTCTTGAACGAATCGAACGAAACGCGGTGCATCGTGTGTCGCGCTTGCAAAACGCGAGAACTAGCAAGATTTCATCGTCCGCAAGTGTAACTCGGCGTATCTCGGCCATTTCTCAACGGATTCGTGCGAATCAAGTGTCATACGCGTTTTTAGCGTCTAAAACGCACGGGGAGCACGTTTTCGACGCGAAAAACTCGCGGATGTCCGAGATACGAGAGTTCTTGAACAAATCGAACGAAACGCGGTGCATCGTGTGTCGCGCTTGCAAAACGCGAGAACTAGCAAGATTTCATCGTCCGCAAGTGTAACACGGCGTATCTCGGCCATTTCTCAACGGATTCGTGCGAATCAAGTGTCATACGCGTTTTTAGCGTCTAAAACGCACGGGGAGCACGTTTTCGACGCGAAAAACTCGCGGATGTCCGAGATACGAGAGTTCTTGAACGAATCGAACGAAACGCGGTGCATCGTGTGTCGCGCTTGCAAAACGCGAGAACTAGCAAGATTTCATCGTCCGCAAGTGTAACACGGCGTATCTCGGCCATTTCTCAACGGATTCGTGCGAATCAAGTGTCATACGCGTTTTTAGCGTCTAAAACGCACGGGGAGCACGTTTTCGACGCGAAAAACTCGCGGATGTCCGAGATACGAGAGTTCTTGAACGAATCGAACGAAACGCGGTGCATCGTGTGTCGCGCTTGCAAAACGCGAGAACTAGCAAGATTTCATCGTCCGCAAGTGTAACACGGCGTATCTCGGCCATTTCTCAACGGATTCGTGCGAATCAAGTGTCATACGCGTTTTTAGCGTCTAAAACGCACGGGGAGCACGTTTTCGACGCGAAAAACTCGCGGATGTCCGAGATACGAGAGTTCTTGAACGAATCGAACGAAACGCGGTGCATCGTGTGTCGCGCTTGCAAAACGCGAGAACTAGCAAGATTTCATCGTCCGCAAGTGTAACACGGCGTATCTCGGCCATTTCTCAACGGATTCGTGCGAATCAAGTGTCATACGCGTTTTTAGCGTCTAAAACGCACGGGGAGAACGTTTTCGACGCGAAAAACTCGCGGATGTCCGAGATACGATAGTTCTTGAACAAATCGAACGAAACGCGGTGCATCGTGTGTCGCGCTTGCAAAACGCGAGAACTAGCAAGATTTCATCGTCCGCAAGTGTAACACGGCGTATCTCGGCCATTTCTCAACGGATTCGTGCGAATCAAGTGTCATACGCGTTTTTAGCGTCTAAAACGCACGGGGAGCACGTTTTCGACGCGAAAAACTCGCGGATGTCCGAGATACGAGAGTTCTTGAACGAATCGAACGAAACGCGGTGCATCGTGTGTCGCGCTTGCAAAACGCGAGAACTAGCAAGATTTCATCGTCCGCAAGTGTAACACGGCGTATCTCGGCCATTTCTCAACGGATTCGTGCGAATCAAGTGTCATACGCGTTTTTAGCGTCTAAAACGCACGGGGAGCACGTTTTCGACGCGAAAAACTCGCGGATGTCCGAGATACGAGAGTTCTTGAACGAATCGAACGAAACGCGGTGCATCGTGTGTCGCGCTTGCAAAACGCGAGAACTAGCAAGATTTCATCGTCCGCAAGTGTAACACGGCGTATCTCGGCCATTTCTCAACGGATTCGTGCGAATCAAGTGTCATACGCGTTTTTAGCGTCTAAAACGCACGGGGAGCACGTTTTCGACGCGAAAAACTCGCGGATGTCCGAGATACGAGAGTTCTTGAACGAATCGAACGAAACGCGGTGCATCGTGTGTCGCGCTTGCAAAACGCGAGAACTAGCAAGATTTCATCGTCCGCAAGTGTAACACGGCGTATCTCGGCCATTTCTCAACGGATTCGTGCGAATCAAGTGTCATACGCGTTTTTAGCGTCTAAAACGCACGGGGAGCACGTTTTCGACGCGAAAAACTCGCGGATGTCCGAGATACGAGAGTTCTTGAACGAATCGAACGAAACGCGGTGCATCGTGTGTCGCGCTTGCAAAACGCGAGAACTAGCAAGATTTCATCGTCCGCAAGTGTAACACGGCGTATCTCGGCCATTTCTCAACGGATTCGTGCGAATCAAGTGTCATACGCGTTTTTAGCGTCTAAAACGCACGGGGAGCACGTTTTCGACGCGAAAAACTCGCGGATGTCCGAGATACGAGAGTTCTTGAACGAATCGAACGAAACGCGGTGCATCGTGTGTCGCGCTTGCAAAACGCGAGAACTAGCAAGATTTCATCGTCCGCAAGTGTAACACGGCGTATCTCGGCCATTTCTCAACGGATTCGTGCGAATCAAGTGTCATACGCGTTTTTAGCGTCTAAAACGCACGGGGAGCACGTTTTCGACGCGAAAAACTCGCGGATGTCCGAGATACGAGAGTTCTTGAACGAATCGAACGAAACGCGGTGCATCGTGTGTCGCGCTTGCAAAACGCGAGAACTAGCAAGATTTCATCGTCCGCAAGTGTAACACGGCGTATCTCGGCCATTTCTCAACGGATTCGTGCGAATCAAGTGTCATACGCGTTTTTAGCGTCTAAAACGCACGGGGAGCACGTTTTCGACGCGAAAAACTCGCGGATGTCCGAGATACGAGAGTTCTTGAACGAATCGAACGAAACGCGGTGCATCGTGTGTCGCGCTTGCAAAACGCGAGAACTAGCAAGATTTCATCGTCCGCAAGTGTAACACGGCGTATCTCGGCCATTTCTCAACGGATTCGTGCGAATCAAGTGTCATACGCGTTTTTAGCGTCTAAAACGCACGGGGAGCACGTTTTCGACGCGAAAAACTCGCGGATGTCCGAGATACGAGAGTTCTTGAACGAATCGAACGAAACGCGGTGCATCGTGTGTCGCGCTTGCAAAACGCGAGAACTAGCAAGATTTCATCGTCCGCAAGTGTAACACGGCGTATCTCGGCCATTTCTCAACGGATTCGTGCGAATCAAGTGTCATACGCGTTTTTAGCGTCTAAAACGCACGGGGAGCACGTTTTCGACGCGAAAAACTCGCGGATGTCCGAGATACGAGAGTTCTTGAACGAATCGAACGAAACGCGGTGCATCGTGTGTCGCGCTTGCAAAACGCGAGAACTAGCAAGATTTCATCGTCCGCAAGTGTAACACGGCGTATCTCGGCCATTTCTCAACGGATTCGTGCGAATCAAGTGTCATACGCGTTTTTAGCGTCTAAAACGCACGGGGAGCACGTTTTCGACGCGAAAAACTCGCGGATGTCCGAGATACGAGAGTTCTTGAACGAATCGAACGAAACGCGGTGCATCGTGTGTCGCGCTTGCAAAACGCGAGAACTAGCAAGATTTCATCGTCCGCAAGTGTAACACGGCGTATCTCGGCCATTTCTCAACGGATTCGTGCGAATCAAGTGTCATACGCGTTTTTAGCGTCTAAAACGCACGGGGAGCACGTTTTCGACGCGAAAAACTCGCGGATGTCCGAGATACGAGAGTTCTTGAACGAATCGAACGAAACGCGGTGCATCGTGTGTCGCGCTTGCAAAACGCGAGAACTAGCAAGATTTCATCGTCCGCAAGTGTAACACGGCGTATCTCGGCCATTTCTCAACGGATTCGTGCGAATCAAGTGTCATACGCGTTTTTAGCGTCTAAAACGCACGGGGAGCACGTTTTCGACGCGAAAAACTCGCGGATGTCCGAGATACGAGAGTTCTTGAACGAATCGAACGAAACGCGGTGCATCGTGTGTCGCGCTTGCAAAACGCGAGAACTAGCAAGATTTCATCGTCCGCAAGTAACACGGCGTATCTCGGCCATTTCTCAACGGATTCGTGCGAATCAAGTGTCATACGCGTTTTTAGCGTCTAAAACGCACGGGGAGCACGTTTTCGACGCGAAAAACTCGCGGATGTCCGAGATACGAGAGTTCTTGAACGAATCGAACGAAACGCGGTGCATCGTGTGTCGCGCTTGCAAAACGCGAGAACTAGCAAGATTTCATCGTCCGCAAGTGTAACACGGCGTATCTCGGCCATTTCTCAACGGATTCGTGCGAATCAAGTGTCATACGCGTTTTTAGCGTCTAAAACGCACGGGGAGCACGTTTTCGACGCGAAAAACTCGCGGATGTCCGAGATACGAGAGTTCTTGAACGAATCGAACGAAACGCGGTGCATCGTGTGTCGCGCTTGCAAAACGCGAGAACTAGCAAGATTTCATCGTCCGCACAGTGTAACACGGCGTATCTCGGCCATTTCTCAACGGATTCGTGCGAATCAAGTGTCATACGCGTTTTTAGCGTCTAAAACGCACGGGGAGCACGTTTTCGACGCGAAAAACTCGCGGATGTCCGAGATACGAGAGTTCTTGAACGAATCGAACGAAACGCGGTGCATCGTGTGTCGCGCTTGCAAAACGCGAGAACTAGCAAGATTTCATCGTCCGCAAGTGTAACACGGCGTATCTCGGCCATTTCTCAACGGATTCGTGCGAATCAAGTGTCATACGCGTTTTTAGCGTCTAAAACGCACGGGGAGCACGTTTTCGACGCGAAAAACTCGCGGATGTCCGAGATACGAGAGTTCTTGAACGAATCGAACGAAACGCGGTGCATCGTGTGTCGCGCTTGCAAAACGCGAGAACTAGCAAGATTTCATCGTCCGCAAGTGTAACACGGCGTATCTCGGCCATTTCTCAACGGATTCGTGCGAATCAAGTGTCATACGCGTTTTTAGCGTCTAAAACGCACGGGGAGCACGTTTTCGACGCGAAAAACTCGCGGATGTCCGAGATACGAGAGTTCTTGAACGAATCGAACGAAACGCGGTGCATCGTGTGTCGCGCTTGCAAAACGCGAGAACTAGCAAGATTTCATCGTCCGCAAGTGTAACACGGCGTATCTCGGCCATTTCTCAACGGATTCGTGCGAATCAAGTGTCATACGCGTTTTTAGCGTCTAAAACGCACGGGGAGCACGTTTTCGACGCGAAAAACTCGCGGATGTCCGAGATACGAGAGTTCTTGAACGAATCGAACGAAACGCGGTGCATCGTGTGTCGCGCTTGCAAAACGCGAGAACTAGCAAGATTTCATCGTCCGCAAGTGTAACACGGCGTATCTCGGCCATTTCTCAACGGATTCGTGCGAATCAAGTGTCATACGCGTTTTTAGCGTCTAAAACGCACGGGGAGCACGTTTTCGACGCGAAAAACTCGCGGATGTCCGAGATACGAGAGTTCTTGAACGAATCGAACGAAACGCGGTGCATCGTGTGTCGCGCTTGCAAAACGCGAGAACTAGCAAGATTTCATCGTCCGCAAGTGTAACACGGCGTATCTCGGCCATTTCTCAACGGATTCGTGCGAATCAAGTGTCATACGCGTTTTTAGCGTCTAAAACGCACGGGGAGCACGTTTTCGACGCGAAAAACTCGCGGATGTCCGAGATACGAGAGTTCTTGAACGAATCGAACGAAACGCGGTGCATCGTGTGTCGCGCTTGCAAAACGCGAGAACTAGCAAGATTTCATCGTCCGCAAGTGTAAACACGGCGTATCTCGGCCATTTCTCAACGGATTCGTGCGAATCAAGTGTCATACGCGTTTTTAGCGTCTAAAACGCACGGGGAGCACGTTTTCGACGCGAAAAACTCGCGGATGTCCGAGATACGAGAGTTCTTGAACGAATCGAACGAAACGCGGTGCATCGTGTGTCGCGCTTGCAAAACGCGAGAACTAGCAAGATTTCATCGTCCGCAAGTGTAACACGGCGTATCTCGGCCATTTCTCAACGGATTCGTGCGAATCAAGTGTCATACGCGTTTTTAGCGTCTAAAACGCACGGGGAGCACGTTTTCGACGCGAAAAACTCGCGGATGTCCGAGATACGAGAGTTCTTGAACGAATCGAACGAAACGCGGTGCATCGTGTGTCGCGCTTGCAAAACGCGAGAACTAGCAAGATTTCATCGTCCGCAAGTGTAACACGGCGTATCTCGGCCATTTCTCAACGGATTCGTGCGAATCAAGTGTCATACGCGTTTTTAGCGTCTAAAACGCACGGGGAGCACGTTTTCGACGCGAAAAACTCGCGGATGTCCGAGATACGAGAGTTCTTGAACGAATCGAACGAAACGCGGTGCATCGTGTGTCGCGCTTGCAAAACGCGAGAACTAGCAAGATTTCATCGTCCGCAAGTGTAACACGGCGTATCTCGGCCATTTCTCAACGGATTCGTGCGAATCAAGTGTCATACGCGTTTTTAGCGTCTAAAACGCACGGGGAGCACGTTTTCGACGCGAAAAACTCGCGGATGTCCGAGATACGAGAGTTCTTGAACGAATCGAACGAAACGCGGTGCATCGTGTGTCGCGCTTGCAAAACGCGAGAACTAGCAAGATTTCATCGTCCGCAAGTGTAACACGGCGTATCTCGGCCATTTCTCAACGGATTCGTGCGAATCAAGTGTCATACGCGTTTTTAGCGTCTAAAACGCACGGGGAGCACGTTTTCGACGCGAAAAACTCGCGGATGTCCGAGATACGAGAGTTCTTGAACGAATCGAACGAAACGCGGTGCATCGTGTGTCGCGCTTGCAAAACGCGAGAACTAGCAAGATTTCATCGTCCGCAAGTGTAACACGGCGTATCTCGGCCATTTCTCAACGGATTCGTGCGAATCAAGTGTCATACGCGTTTTTAGCGTCTAAAACGCACGGGGAGCACGTTTTCGACGCGAAAAACTCGCGGATGTCCGAGATACGAGAGTTCTTGAACGAATCGAACGAAACGCGGTGCATCGTGTGTCGCGCTTGCAAAACGCGAGAACTAGCAAGATTTCATCGTCCGCAAGTGTAACACGGCGTATCTCGGCCATTTCTCAACGGATTCGTGCGAATCAAGTGTCATACGCGTTTTTAGCGTCTAAAACGCACGGGGAGCACGTTTTCGACGCGAAAAACTCGCGGATGTCCGAGATACGAGAGTTCTTGAACGAATCGAACGAAACGCGGTGCATCGTGTGTCGCGCTTGCAAAACGCGAGAACTAGCAAGATTTCATCGTCCGCAAGTGTAACACGGCGTATCTCGGCCATTTCTCAACGGATTCGTGCGAATCAAGTGTCATACGCGTTTTTAGCGTCTAAAACGCACGGGGAGCACGTTTTCGACGCGAAAAACTCGCGGATGTCCGAGATACGAGAGTTCTTGAACGAATCGAACGAAACGCGGTGCATCGTGTGTCGCGCTTGCAAAACGCGAGAACTAGCAAGATTTCATCGTCCGCAAGTGTAACACGGCGTATCTCGGCCATTTCTCAACGGATTCGTGCGAATCAAGTGTCATACGCGTTTTTAGCGTCTAAAACGCACGGGGAGCACGTTTTCGACGCGAAAAACTCGCGGATGTCCGAGATACGAGAGTTCTTGAACGAATCGAACGAAACGCGGTGCATCGTGTGTCGCGCTTGCAAAACGCGAGAACTAGCAAGATTTCATCGTCCGCAAGTGTAACACGGCGTATCTCGGCCATTTCTCAACGGATTCGTGCGAATCAAGTGTCATACGCGTTTTTAGCGTCTAAAACGCACGGGGAGCACGTTTTCGACGCGAAAAACTCGCGGATGTCCGAGATACGAGAGTTCTTGAACGAATCGAACGAAACGCGGTGCATCGTGTGTCGCGCTTGCAAAACGCGAGAACTAGCAAGATTTCATCGTCCGCAAGTGTAACACGGCGTATCTCGGCCATTTCTCAACGGATTCGTGCGAATCAAGTGTCATACGCGTTTTTAGCGTCTAAAACGCACGGGGAGCACGTTTTCGACGCGAAAAACTCGCGGATGTCCGAGATACGAGAGTTCTTGAACGAATCGAACGAAACGCGGTGCATCGTGTGTCGCGCTTGCAAAACGCGAGAACTAGCAAGATTTCATCGTCCGCAAGTGTAACACGGCGTATCTCGGCCATTTCTCAACGGATTCGTGCGAATCAAGTGTCATACGCGTTTTTAGCGTCTAAAACGCACGGGGAGCACGTTTTCGACGCGAAAAACTCGCGGATGTCCGAGATACGAGAGTTCTTGAACGAATCGAACGAAACGCGGTGCATCGTGTGTCGCGCTTGCAAAACGCGAGAACTAGCAAGATTTCATCGTCCGCAAGTGTAACACGGCGTATCTCGGCCATTTCTCAACGGATTCGTGCGAATCAAGTGTCATACGCGTTTTTAGCGTCTAAAACGCACGGGGAGCACGTTTTCGACGCGAAAAACTCGCGGATGTCCGAGATACGAGAGTTCTTGAACGAATCGAACGAAACGCGGTGCATCGTGTGTCGCGCTTGCAAAACGCGAGAACTAGCAAGATTTCATCGTCCGCAAGTGTAACACGGCGTATCTCGGCCATTTCTCAACGGATTCGTGCGAATCAAGTGTCATACGCGTTTTTAGCGTCTAAAACGCACGGGGAGCACGTTTTCGACGCGAAAAACTCGCGGATGTCCGAGATACGAGAGTTCTTGAACGAATCGAACGAAACGCGGTGCATCGTGTGTCGCGCTTGCAAAACGCGAGAACTAGCAAGATTTCATCGTCCGCAAGTGTAACACGGCGTATCTCGGCCATTTCTCAACGGATTCGTGCGAATCAAGTGTCATACGCGTTTTTAGCGTCTAAAACGCACGGGGAGCACGTTTTCGACGCGAAAAACTCGCGGATGTCCGAGATACGAGAGTTCTTGAACGAATCGAACGAAACGCGGTGCATCGTGTGTCGCGCTTGCAAAACGCGAGAACTAGCAAGATTTCATCGTCCGCAAGTGTAACACGGCGTATCTCGGCCATTTCTCAACGGATTCGTGCGAATCAAGTGTCATACGCGTTTTTAGCGTCTAAAACGCACGGGGAGCACGTTTTCGACGCGAAAAACTCGCGGATGTCCGAGATACGAGAGTTCTTGAACGAATCGAACGAAACGCGGTGCATCGTGTGTCGCGCTTGCAAAACGCGAGAACTAGCAAGATTTCATCGTCCGCAAGTGTAACACGGCGTATCTCGGCCATTTCTCAACGGATTCGTGCGAATCAAGTGTCATACGCGTTTTTAGCGTCTAAAACGCACGGGGAGCACGTTTTCGACGCGAAAAACTCGCGGATGTCCGAGATACGAGAGTTCTTGAACGAATCGAACGAAACGCGGTGCATCGTGTGTCGCGCTTGCAAAACGCGAGAACTAGCAAGATTTCATCGTCCGCAAGTGTAACACGGCGTATCTCGGCCATTTCTCAACGGATTCGTGCGAATCAAGTGTCATACGCGTTTTTAGCGTCTAAAACGCACGGGGAGCACGTTTTCGACGCGAAAAACTCGCGGATGTCCGAGATACGAGAGTTCTTGAACGAATCGAACGAAACGCGGTGCATCGTGTGTCGCGCTTGCAAAACGCGAGAACTAGCAAGATTTCATCGTCCGCAAGTGTAACACGGCGTATCTCGGCCATTTCTCAACGGATTCGTGCGAATCAAGTGTCATACGCGTTTTTAGCGTCTAAAACGCACGGGGAGCACGTTTTCGACGCGAAAAACTCGCGGATGTCCGAGATACGAGAGTTCTTGAACGAATCGAACGAAACGCGGTGCATCGTGTGTCGCGCTTGCAAAACGCGAGAACTAGCAAGATTTCATCGTCCGCAAGTGTAACACGGCGTATCTCGGCCATTTCTCAACGGATTCGTGCGAATCAAGTGTCATACGCGTTTTTAGCGTCTAAAACGCACGGGGAGCACGTTTTCGACGCGAAAAACTCGCGGATGTCCGAGATACGAGAGTTCTTGAACGAATCGAACGAAACGCGGTGCATCGTGTGTCGCGCTTGCAAAACGCGAGAACTAGCAAGATTTCATCGTCCGCAAGTGTAACACGGCGTATCTCGGCCATTTCTCAACGGATTCGTGCGAATCAAGTGTCATACGCGTTTTTAGCGTCTAAAACGCACGGGGAGCACGTTTTCGACGCGAAAAACTCGCGGATGTCCGAGATACGAGAGTTCTTGAACGAATCGAACGAAACGCGGTGCATCGTGTGTCGCGCTTGCAAAACGCGAGAACTAGCAAGATTTCATCGTCCGCAAGTGTAACTCGGCGTATCTCGGCCATTTCTCAACGGATTCGTGCGAATCAAGTGTCATACGCGTTTTTAGCGTCTAAAACGCACGGGGAGCACGTTTTCGACGCGAAAAACTCGCGGATGTCCGAGATACGAGAGTTCTTGAACAAATCGAACGAAACGCGGTGCATCGTGTGTCGCGCTTGCAAAACGCGAGAACTAGCAAGATTTCATCGTCCGCAAGTGTAACACGGCGTATCTCGGCCATTTCTCAACGGATTCGTGCGAATCAAGTGTCATACGCGTTTTTAGCGTCTAAAACGCACGGGGAGCACGTTTTCGACGCGAAAAACTCGCGGATGTCCGAGATACGAGAGTTCTTGAACGAATCGAACGAAACGCGGTGCATCGTGTGTCGCGCTTGCAAAACGCGAGAACTAGCAAGATTTCATCGTCCGCAAGTGTAACACGGCGTATCTCGGCCATTTCTCAACGGATTCGTGCGAATCAAGTGTCATACGCGTTTTTAGCGTCTAAAACGCACGGGGAGCACGTTTTCGACGCGAAAAACTCGCGGATGTCCGAGATACGAGAGTTCTTGAACGAATCGAACGAAACGCGGTGCATCGTGTGTCGCGCTTGCAAAACGCGAGAACTAGCAAGATTTCATCGTCCGCAAGTGTAACACGGCGTATCTCGGCCATTTCTCAACGGATTCGTGCGAATCAAGTGTCATACGCGTTTTTAGCGTCTAAAACGCACGGGGAGCACGTTTTCGACGCGAAAAACTCGCGGATGTCCGAGATACGAGAGTTCTTGAACGAATCGAACGAAACGCGGTGCATCGTGTGTCGCGCTTGCAAAACGCGAGAACTAGCAAGATTTCATCGTCCGCAAGTGTAACACGGCGTATCTCGGCCATTTCTCAACGGATTCGTGCGAATCAAGTGTCATACGCGTTTTTAGCGTCTAAAACGCACGGGGAGCACGTTTTCGACGCGAAAAACTCGCGGATGTCCGAGATACGAGAGTTCTTGAACGAATCGAACGAAACGCGGTGCATCGTGTGTCGCGCTTGCAAAACGCGAGAACTAGCAAGATTTCATCGTCCGCAAGTGTAACACGGCGTATCTCGGCCATTTCTCAACGGATTCGTGCGAATCAAGTGTCATACGCGTTTTTAGCGTCTAAAACGCACGGGGAGCACGTTTTCGACGCGAAAAACTCGCGGATGTCCGAGATACGAGAGTTCTTGAACGAATCGAACGAAACGCGGTGCATCGTGTGTCGCGCTTGCAAAACGCGAGAACTAGCAAGATTTCATCGTCCGCAAGTGTAACACGGCGTATCTCGGCCATTTCTCAACGGATTCGTGCGAATCAAGTGTCATACGCGTTTTTAGCGTCTAAAACGCACGGGGAGCACGTTTTCGACGCGAAAAACTCGCGGATGTCCGAGATACGAGAGTTCTTGAACGAATCGAACGAAACGCGGTGCATCGTGTGTCGCGCTTGCAAAACGCGAGAACTAGCAAGATTTCATCGTCCGCAAGTGTAACACGGCGTATCTCGGCCATTTCTCAACGGATTCGTGCGAATCAAGTGTCATACGCGTTTTTAGCGTCTAAAACGCACGGGGAGCACGTTTTCGACGCGAAAAACTCGCGGATGTCCGAGATACGAGAGTTCTTGAACGAATCGAACGAAACGCGGTGCATCGTGTGTCGCGCTTGCAAAACGCGAGAACTAGCAAGATTTCATCGTCCGCAAGTGTAACACGGCGTATCTCGGCCATTTCTCAACGGATTCGTGCGAATCAAGTGTCATACGCGTTTTTAGCGTCTAAAACGCACGGGGAGCACGTTTTCGACGCGAAAAACTCGCGGATGTCCGAGATACGAGAGTTCTTGAACGAATCGAACGAAACGCGGTGCATCGTGTGTCGCGCTTGCAAAACGCGAGAACTAGCAAGATTTCATCGTCCGCAAGTGTAACACGGCGTATCTCGGCCATTTCTCAACGGATTCGTGCGAATCAAGTGTCATACGCGTTTTTAGCGTCTAAAACGCACGGGGAGCACGTTTTCGACGCGAAAAACTCGCGGATGTCCGAGATACGAGAGTTCTTGAACGAATCGAACGAAACGCGGTGCATCGTGTGTCGCGCTTGCAAAACGCGAGAACTAGCAAGATTTCATCGTCCGCAAGTGTAACACGGCGTATCTCGGCCATTTCTCAACGGATTCGTGCGAATCAAGTGTCATACGCGTTTTTAGCGTCTAAAACGCACGGGGAGCACGTTTTCGACGCGAAAAACTCGCGGATGTCCGAGATACGAGAGTTCTTGAACAAATCGAACGAAACGCGGTGCATCGTGTGTCGCGCTTGCAAAACGCGAGAACTAGCAAGATTTCATCGTCCGCAAGTGTAACACGGCGTATCTCGGCCATTTCTCAACGGATTCGTGCGAATCAAGTGTCATACGCGTTTTTAGCGTCTAAAACGCACGGGGAGCACGTTTTCGACGCGAAAAACTCGCGGATGTCCGAGATACGAGAGTTCTTGAACGAATCGAACGAAACGCGGTGCATCGTGTGTCGCGCTTGCAAAACGCGAGAACTAGCAAGATTTCATCGTCCGCAAGTGTAACACGGCGTATCTCGGCCATTTCTCAACGGATTCGTGCGAATCAAGTGTCATACGCGTTTTTAGCGTCTAAAACGCACGGGGAGCACGTTTTCGACGCGAAAAACTCGCGGATGTCCGAGATACGAGAGTTCTTGAACGAATCGAACGAAACGCGGTGCATCGTGTGTCGCGCTTGCAAAACGCGAGAACTAGCACGATTTCATCGTCCGCAAGTGTAACACGGCGTATCTCGGCCATTTCTCAACGGATTCGTGCGAATCAAGTGTCATACGCGTTTTTAGCGTCTAAAACGCACGGGGAGCACGTTTTCGACGCGAAAAACTCGCGGATGTCCGAGATACGAGAGTTCTTGAACGAATCGAACGAAACGCGGTGCATCGTGTGTCGCGCTTGCAAAACGCGAGAACTAGCAAGATTTCATCGTCCGCAAGTGTAACACGGCGTATCTCGGCCATTTCTCAACGGATTCGTGCGAATCAAGTGTCATACGCGTTTTTAGCGTCTAAAACGCACGGGGAGCACGTTTTCGACGCGAAAAACTCGCGGATGTCCGAGATACGAGAGTTCTTGAACGAATCGAACGAAACGCGGTGCATCGTGTGTCGCGCTTGCAAAACGCGAGAACTAGCAAGATTTCATCGTCCGCAAGTGTAACACGGCGTATCTCGGCCATTTCTCAACGGATTCGTGCGAATCAAGTGTCATACGCGTTTTTAGCGTCTAAAACGCACGGGGAGCACGTTTTCGACGCGAAAAACTCGCGGATGTCCGAGATACGAGAGTTCTTGAACGAATCGAACGAAACGCGGTGCATCGTGTGTCGCGCTTGCAAAACGCGAGAACTAGCAAGATTTCATCGTCCGCAAGTGTAACACGGCGTATCTCGGCCATTTCTCAACGGATTCGTGCGAATCAAGTGTCATACGCGTTTTTAGCGTCTAAAACGCACGGGGAGCACGTTTTCGACGCGAAAAACTCGCGGATGTCCGAGATACGAGAGTTCTTGAACGAATCGAACGAAACGCGGTGCATCGTGTGTCGCGCTTGCAAAACGCGAGAACTAGCAAGATTTCATCGTCCGCAAGTGTAACACGGCGTATCTCGGCCATTTCTCAACGGATTCGTGCGAATCAAGTGTCATACGCGTTTTTAGCGTCTAAAACGCACGGGGAGCACGTTTTCGACGCGAAAAACTCGCGGATGTCCGAGATACGAGAGTTCTTGAACGAATCGAACGAAACGCGGTGCATCGTGTGTCGCGCTTGCAAAACGCGAGAACTAGCAAGATTTCATCGTCCGCAAGTGTAACACGGCGTATCTCGGCCATTTCTCAACGGATTCGTGCGAATCAAGTGTCATACGCGTTTTTAGCGTCTAAAACGCACGGGGAGCACGTTTTCGACGCGAAAAACTCGCGGATGTCCGAGATACGAGAGTTCTTGAACGAATCGAACGAAACGCGGTGCATCGTGTGTCGCGCTTGCAAAACGCGAGAACTAGCAAGATTTCATCGTCCGCAAGTGTAACACGGCGTATCTCGGCCATTTCTCAACGGATTCGTGCGAATCAAGTGTCATACGCGTTTTTAGCGTCTAAAACGCACGGGGAGCACGTTTTCGACGCGAAAAACTCGCGGATGTCCGAGATACGAGAGTTCTTGAACGAATCGAACGAAACGCGGTGCATCGTGTGTCGCGCTTGCAAAACGCGAGAACTAGCAAGATTTCATCGTCCGCAAGTGTAACACGGCGTATCTCGGCCATTTCTCAACGGATTCGTGCGAATCAAGTGTCATACGCGTTTTTAGCGTCTAAAACGCACGGGGAGCACGTTTTCGACGCGAAAAACTCGCGGATGTCCGAGATACGAGAGTTCTTGAACGAATCGAACGAAACGCGGTGCATCGTGTGTCGCGCTTGCAAAACGCGAGAACTAGCAAGATTTCATCGTCCGCAAGTGTAACACGGCGTATCTCGGCCATTTCTCAACGGATTCGTGCGAATCAAGTGTCATACGCGTTTTTAGCGTCTAAAACGCACGGGGAGCACGTTTTCGACGCGAAAAACTCGCGGATGTCCGAGATACGAGAGTTCTTGAACGAATCGAACGAAACGCGGTGCATCGTGTGTCGCGCTTGCAAAACGCGAGAACTAGCAAGATTTCATCGTCCGCAAGTGTAACACGGCGTATCTCGGCCATTTCTCAACGGATTCGTGCGAATCAAGTGTCATACGCGTTTTTAGCGTCTAAAACGCACGGGGAGCACGTTTTCGACGCGAAAAACTCGCGGATGTCCGAGATACGAGAGTTCTTGAACGAATCGAACGAAACGCGGTGCATCGTGTGTCGCGCTTGCAAAACGCGAGAACTAGCAAGATTTCATCGTCCGCAAGTGTAACACGGCGTATCTCGGCCATTTCTCAACGGATTCGTGCGAATCAAGTGTCATACGCGTTTTTAGCGTCTAAAACGCACGGGGAGCACGTTTTCGACGCGAAAAACTCGCGGATGTCCGAGATACGAGAGTTCTTGAACGAATCGAACGAAACGCGGTGCATCGTGTGTCGCGCTTGCAAAACGCGAGAACTAGCAAGATTTCATCGTCCGCAAGTGTAACACGGCGTATCTCGGCCATTTCTCAACGGATTCGTGCGAATCAAGTGTCATACGCGTTTTTAGCGTCTAAAACGCACGGGGAGCACGTTTTCGACGCGAAAAACTCGCGGATGTCCGAGATACGAGAGTTCTTGAACGAATCGAACGAAACGCGGTGCATCGTGTGTCGCGCTTGCAAAACGCGAGAACTAGCAAGATTTCATCGTCCGCAAGTGTAACACGGCGTATCTCGGCCATTTCTCAACGGATTCGTGCGAATCAAGTGTCATACGCGTTTTTAGCGTCTAAAACGCACGGGGAGCACGTTTTCGACGCGAAAAACTCGCGGATGTCCGAGATACGAGAGTTCTTGAACGAATCGAACGAAACGCGGTGCATCGTGTGTCGCGCTTGCAAAACGCGAGAACTAGCAAGATTTCATCGTCCGCAAGTGTAACACGGCGTATCTCGGCCATTTCTCAACGGATTCGTGCGAATCAAGTGTCATACGCGTTTTTAGCGTCTAAAACGCACGGGGAGCACGTTTTCGACGCGAAAAACTCGCGGATGTCCGAGATACGAGAGTTCTTGAACGAATCGAACGAAACGCGGTGCATCGTGTGTCGCGCTTGCAAAACGCGAGAACTAGCAAGATTTCATCGTCCGCAAGTGTAACACGGCGTATCTCGGCCATTTCTCAACGGATTCGTGCGAATCAAGTGTCATACGCGTTTTTAGCGTCTAAAACGCACGGGGAGCACGTTTTCGACGCGAAAAACTCGCGGATGTCCGAGATACGAGAGTTCTTGAACGAATCGAACGAAACGCGGTGCATCGTGTGTCGCGCTTGCAAAACGCGAGAACTAGCAAGATTTCATCGTCCGCAAGTGTAACACGGCGTATCTCGGCCATTTCTCAACGGATTCGTGCGAATCAAGTGTCATACGCGTTTTTAGCGTCTAAAACGCACGGGGAGCACGTTTTCGACGCGAAAAACTCGCGGATGTCCGAGATACGAGAGTTCTTGAACGAATCGAACGAAACGCGGTGCATCGTGTGTCGCGCTTGCAAAACGCGAGAACTAGCAAGATTTCATCGTCCGCAAGTGTAACACGGCGTATCTCGGCCATTTCTCAACGGATTCGTGCGAATCAAGTGTCATACGCGTTTTTAGCGTCTAAAACGCACGGGGAGCACGTTTTCGACGCGAAAAACTCGCGGATGTCCGAGATACGAGAGTTCTTGAACGAATCGAACGAAACGCGGTGCATCGTGTGTCGCGCTTGCAAAACGCGAGAACTAGCAAGATTTCATCGTCCGCAAGTGTAACACGGCGTATCTCGGCCATTTCTCAACGGATTCGTGCGAATCAAGTGTCATACGCGTTTTTAGCGTCTAAAACGCACGGGGAGCACGTTTTCGACGCGAAAAACTCGCGGATGTCCGAGATACGAGAGTTCTTGAACGAATCGAACGAAACGCGGTGCATCGTGTGTCGCGCTTGCAAAACGCGAGAACTAGCAAGATTTCATCGTCCGCAAGTGTAACACGGCGTATCTCGGCCATTTCTCAACGGATTCGTGCGAATCAAGTGTCATACGCGTTTTTAGCGTCTAAAACGCACGGGGAGCACGTTTTCGACGCGAAAAACTCGCGGATGTCCGAGATACGAGAGTTCTTGAACGAATCGAACGAAACGCGGTGCATCGTGTGTCGCGCTTGCAAAACGCGAGAACTAGCAAGATTTCATCGTCCGCAAGTGTAACACGGCGTATCTCGGCCATTTCTCAACGGATTCGTGCGAATCAAGTGTCATACGCGTTTTTAGCGTCTAAAACGCACGGGGAGCACGTTTTCGACGCGAAAAACTCGCGGATGTCCGAGATACGAGAGTTCTTGAACGAATCGAACGAAACGCGGTGCATCGTGTGTCGCGCTTGCAAAACGCGAGAACTAGCAAGATTTCATCGTCCGCAAGTGTAACACGGCGTATCTCGGCCATTTCTCAACGGATTCGTGCGAATCAAGTGTCATACGCGTTTTTAGCGTCTAAAACGCACGGGGAGCACGTTTTCGACGCGAAAAACTCGCGGATGTCCGAGATACGAGAGTTCTTGAACGAATCGAACGAAACGCGGTGCATCGTGTGTCGCGCTTGCAAAACGCGAGAACTAGCAAGATTTCATCGTCCGCAAGTGTAACACGGCGTATCTCGGCCATTTCTCAACGGATTCGTGCGAATCAAGTGTCATACGCGTTTTTAGCGTCTAAAACGCACGGGGAGCACGTTTTCGACGCGAAAAACTCGCGGATGTCCGAGATACGAGAGTTCTTGAACGAATCGAACGAAACGCGGTGCATCGTGTGTCGCGCTTGCAAAACGCGAGAACTAGCAAGATTTCATCGTCCGCAAGTGTAACACGGCGTATCTCGGCCATTTCTCAACGGATTCGTGCGAATCAAGTGTCATACGCGTTTTTAGCGTCTAAAACGCACGGGGAGCACGTTTTCGACGCGAAAAACTCGCGGATGTCCGAGATACGAGAGTTCTTGAACGAATCGAACGAAACGCGGTGCATCGTGTGTCGCGCTTGCAAAACGCGTGAACTAGCAAGATTTCATCGTCCGCAAGTGTAACACGGCGTATCTCGGCCATTTCTCAACGGATTCGTGCGAATCAAGTGTCATACGCGTTTTTAGCGTCTAAAACGCACGGGGAGCACGTTTTCGACGCGAAAAACTCGCGGATGTCCGAGATACGAGAGTTCTTGAACGAATCGAACGAAACGCGGTGCATCGTGTGTCGCGCTTGCAAAACGCGAGAACTAGCAAGATTTCATCGTCCGCAAGTGTAACACGGCGTATCTCGGCCATTTCTCAACGGATTCGTGCGAATCAAGTGTCATACGCGTTTTTAGCGTCTAAAACGCACGGGGAGCACGTTTTCGACGCGAAAAACTCGCGGATGTCCGAGATACGAGAGTTCTTGAACGAATCGAACGAAACGCGGTGCATCGTGTGTCGCGCTTGCAAAACGCGAGAACTAGCAAGATTTCATCGTCCGCAAGTGTAACACGGCGTATCTCGGCCATTTCTCAACGGATTCGTGCGAATCAAGTGTCATACGCGTTTTTAGCGTCTAAAACGCACGGGGAGCACGTTTTCGACGCGAAAAACTCGCGGATGTCCGAGATACGAGAGTTCTTGAACGAATCGAACGAAACGCGGTGCATCGTGTGTCGCGCTTGCAAAACGCGAGAACTAGCAAGATTTCATCGTCCGCAAGTGTAACACGGCGTATCTCGGCCATTTCTCAACGGATTCGTGCGAATCAAGTGTCATACGCGTTTTTAGCGTCTAAAACGCACGGGGAGCACGTTTTCGACGCGAAAAACTCGCGGATGTCCGAGATACGAGAGTTCTTGAACGAATCGAACGAAACGCGGTGCATCGTGTGTCGCGCTTGCAAAACGCGAGAACTAGCAAGATTTCATCGTCCGCAAGTGTAACACGGCGTATCTCGGCCATTTCTCAACGGATTCGTGCGAATCAAGTGTCATACGCGTTTTTAGCGTCTAAAACGCACGGGGAGCACGTTTTCGACGCGAAAAACTCGCGGATGTCCGAGATACGAGAGTTCTTGAACGAATCGAACGAAACGCGGTGCATCGTGTGTCGCGCTTGCAAAACGCGAGAACTAGCAAGATTTCATCGTCCGCAAGTGTAACACGGCGTATCTCGGCCATTTCTCAACGGATTCGTGCGAATCAAGTGTCATACGCGTTTTTAGCGTCTAAAACGCACGGGGAGCACGTTTTCGACGCGAAAAACTCGCGGATGTCCGAGATACGAGAGTTCTTGAACGAATCGAACGAAACGCGGTGCATCGTGTGTCGCGCTTGCAAAACGCGAGAACTAGCAAGATTTCATCGTCCGCAAGTGTAACACGGCGTATCTCGGCCATTTCTCAACGGATTCGTGCGAATCAAGTGTCATACGCGTTTTTAGCGTCTAAAACGCACGGGGAGCACGTTTTCGACGCGAAAAACTCGCGGATGTCCGAGATACGAGAGTTCTTGAACGAATCGAACGAAACGCGGTGCATCGTGTGTCGCGCTTGCAAAACGCGAGAACTAGCAAGATTTCATCGTCCGCAAGTGTAACACGGCGTATCTCGGCCATTTCTCAACGGATTCGTGCGAATCAAGTGTCATACGCGTTTTTAGCGTCTAAAACGCACGGGGAGCACGTTTTCGACGCGAAAAACTCGCGGATGTCCGAGATACGAGAGTTCTTGAACGAATCGAACGAAACGCGGTGCATCGTGTGTCGCGCTTGCAAAACGCGAGAACTAGCAAGATTTCATCGTCCGCAAGTGTAACACGGCGTATCTCGGCCATTTCTCAACGGATTCGTGCGAATCAAGTGTCATACGCGTTTTTAGCGTCTAAAACGCACGGGGAGCACGTTTTCGACGCGAAAAACTCGCGGATGTCCGAGATACGAGAGTTCTTGAACGAATCGAACGAAACGCGGTGCATCGTGTGTCGCGCTTGCAAAACGCGAGAACTAGCAAGATTTCATCGTCCGCAAGTGTAACACGGCGTATCTCGGCCATTTCTCAACGGATTCGTGCGAATCAAGTGTCATACGCGTTTTTAGCGTCTAAAACGCACGGGGAGCACGTTTTCGACGCGAAAAACTCGCGGATGTCCGAGATACGAGAGTTCTTGAACGAATCGAACGAAACGCGGTGCATCGTGTGTCGCGCTTGCACAACGCGAGAACTAGCAAGATTTCATCGTCCGCAAGTGTAACACGGCGTATCTCGGCCATTTCTCAACGGATTCGTGCGAATCAAGTGTCATACGCGTTTTTAGCGTCTAAAACGCACGGGGAGCACGTTTTCGACGCGAAAAACTCGCGGATGTCCGAGATACGAGAGTTCTTGAACGAATCGAACGAAACGCGGTGCATCGTGTGTCGCGCTTGCAAAACGCGAGAACTAGCAAGATTTCATCGTCCGCAAGTGTAACACGGCGTATCTCGGCCATTTCTCAACGGATTCGTGCGAATCAAGTGTCATACGCGTTTTTAGCGTCTAAAACGCACGGGGAGCACGTTTTCGACGCGAAAAACTCGCGGATGTCCGAGATACGAGAGTTCTTGAACGAATCGAACGAAACGCGGTGCATCGTGTGTCGCGCTTGCAAAACGCGAGAACTAGCAAGATTTCATCGTCCGCAAGTGTAACACGGCGTATCTCGGCCATTTCTCAACGGATTCGTGCGAATCAAGTGTCATACGCGTTTTTAGCGTCTAAAACGCACGGGGAGCACGTTTTCGACGCGAAAAACTCGCGGATGTCCGAGATACGAGAGTTCTTGAACGAATCGAACGAAACGCGGTGCATCGTGTGTCGCGCTTGCAAAACGCGAGAACTAGCAAGATTTCATCGTCCGCAAGTGTAACACGGCGTATCTCGGCCATTTCTCAACGGATTCGTGCGAATCAAGTGTCATACGCGTTTTTAGCGTCTAAAACGCACGGGGAGCACGTTTTCGACGCGAAAAACTCGCGGATGTCCGAGATACGAGAGTTCTTGAACGAATCGAACGAAACGCGGTGCATCGTGTGTCGCGCTTGCAAAACGCGAGAACTAGCAAGATTTCATCGTCCGCAAGTGTAACACGGCGTATCTCGGCCATTTCTCAACGGATTCGTGCGAATCAAGTGTCATACGCGTTTTTAGCGTCTAAAACGCACGGGGAGCACGTTTTCGACGCGAAAAACTCGCGGATGTCCGAGATACGAGAGTTCTTGAACGAATCGAACGAAACGCGGTGCATCGTGTGTCGCGCTTGCAAAACGCGAGAACTAGCAAGATTTCATCGTCCGCAAGTGTAACACGGCGTATCTCGGCCATTTCTCAACGGATTCGTGCGAATCAAGTGTCATACGCGTTTTTAGCGTCTAAAACGCACGGGGAGCACGTTTTCGACGCGAAAAACTCGCGGATGTCCGAGATACGAGAGTTCTTGAACGAATCGAACGAAACGCGGTGCATCGTGTGTCGCGCTTGCAAAACGCGAGAACTAGCAAGATTTCATCGTCCGCAAGTGTAACACGGCGTATCTCGGCCATTTCTCAACGGATTCGTGCGAATCAAGTGTCATACGCGTTTTTAGCGTCTAAAACGCACGGGGAGCACGTTTTCGACGCGAAAAACTCGCGGATGTCCGAGATACGAGAGTTCTTGAACGAATCGAACGAAACGCGGTGCATCGTGTGTCGCGCTTGCAAAACGCGAGAACTAGCAAGATTTCATCGTCCGCAAGTGTAACACGGCGTATCTCGGCCATTTCTCAACGGATTCGTGCGAATCAAGTGTCATACGCGTTTTTAGCGTCTAAAACGCACGGGGAGCACGTTTTCGACGCGAAAAACTCGCGGATGTCCGAGATACGAGAGTTCTTGAACGAATCGAACGAAACGCGGTGCATCGTGTGTCGCGCTTGCAAAACGCGAGAACTAGCAAGATTTCATCGTCCGCAAGTGTAACACGGCGTATCTCGGCCATTTCTCAACGGATTCGTGCGAATCAAGTGTCATACGCGTTTTTAGCGTCTAAAACGCACGGGGAGCACGTTTTCGACGCGAAAAACTCGCGGATGTCCGAGATACGAGAGTTCTTGAACGAATCGAACGAAACGCGGTGCATCGTGTGTCGCGCTTGCAAAACGCGAGAACTAGCAAGATTTCATCGTCCGCAAGTGTAACACGGCGTATCTCGGCCATTTCTCAACGGATTCGTGCGAATCAAGTGTCATACGCGTTTTTAGCGTCTAAAACGCACGGGGAGCACGTTTTCGACGCGAAAAACTCGCGGATGTCCGAGATACGAGAGTTCTTGAACGAATCGAACGAAACGCGGTGCATCGTGTGTCGCGCTTGCAAAACGCGAGAACTAGCAAGATTTCATCGTCCGCAAGTGTAACACGGCGTATCTCGGCCATTTCTCAACGGATTCGTGCGAATCAAGTGTCATACGCGTTTTTAGCGTCTAAAACGCACGGGGAGCACGTTTTCGACGCGAAAAACTCGCGGATGTCCGAGATACGAGAGTTCTTGAACGAATCGAACGAAACGCGGTGCATCGTGTGTCGCGCTTGCAAAACGCGAGAACTAGCAAGATTTCATCGTCCGCAAGTGTAACACGGCGTATCTCGGCCATTTCTCAACGGATTCGTGCGAATCAAGTGTCATACGCGTTTTTAGCGTCTAAAACGCACGGGGAGCACGTTTTCGACGCGAAAAACTCGCGGATGTCCGAGATACGAGAGTTCTTGAACGAATCGAACGAAACGCGGTGCATCGTGTGTCGCGCTTGCAAAACGCGAGAACTAGCAAGATTTCATCGTCCGCAAGTGTAACACGGCGTATCTCGGCCATTTCTCAACGGATTCGTGCGAATCAAGTGTCATACGCGTTTTTAGCGTCTAAAACGCACGGGGAGCACGTTTTCGACGCGAAAAACTCGCGGATGTCCGAGATACGAGAGTTCTTGAACGAATCGAACGAAACGCGGTGCATCGTGTGTCGCGCTTGCAAAACGCGAGAACTAGCAAGATTTCATCGTCCGCAAGTGTAACACGGCGTATCTCGGCCATTTCTCAACGGATTCGTGCGAATCAAGTGTCATACGCGTTTTTAGCGTCTAAAACGCACGGGGAGCACGTTTTCGACGCGAAAAACTCGCGGATGTCCGAGATACGAGAGTTCTTGAACGAATCGAACGAAACGCGGTGCATCGTGTGTCGCGCTTGCAAAACGCGAGAACTAGCAAGATTTCATCGTCCGCAAGTGTAACACGGCGTATCTCGGCCATTTCTCAACGGATTCGTGCGAATCAAGTGTCATACGCGTTTTTAGCGTCTAAAACGCACGGGGAGCACGTTTTCGACGCGAAAAACTCGCGGATGTCCGAGATACGAGAGTTCTTGAACGAATCGAACGAAACGCGGTGCATCGTGTGTCGCGCTTGCAAAACGCGAGAACTAGCAAGATTTCATCGTCCGCAAGTGTAACACGGCGTATCTCGGCCATTTCTCAACGGATTCGTGCGAATCAAGTGTCATACGCGTTTTTAGCGTCTAAAACGCACGGGGAGCACGTTTTCGACGCGAAAAACTCGCGGATGTCCGAGATACGAGAGTTCTTGAACGAATCGAACGAAACGCGGTGCATCGTGTGTCGCGCTTGCAAAACGCGAGAACTAGCAAGATTTCATCGTCCGCAAGTGTAACACGGCGTATCTCGGCCATTTCTCAACGGATTCGTGCGAATCAAGTGTCATACGCGTTTTTAGCGTCTAAAACGCACGGGGAGCACGTTTTCGACGCGAAAAACTCGCGGATGTCCGAGATACGAGAGTTCTTGAACGAATCGAACGAAACGCGGTGCATCGTGTGTCGCGCTTGCAAAACGCGAGAACTAGCAAGATTTCATCGTCCGCAAGTGTAACACGGCGTATCTCGGCCATTTCTCAACGGATTCGTGCGAATCAAGTGTCATACGCGTTTTTAGCGTCTAAAACGCACGGGGAGCACGTTTTCGACGCGAAAAACTCGCGGATGTCCGAGATACGAGAGTTCTTGAACGAATCGAACGAAACGCGGTGCATCGTGTGTCGCGCTTGCAAAACGCGAGAACTAGCAAGATTTCATCGTCCGCAAGTGTAACACGGCGTATCTCGGCCATTTCTCAACGGATTCGTGCGAATCAAGTGTCATACGCGTTTTTAGCGTCTAAAACGCACGGGGAGCACGTTTTCGACGCGAAAAACTCGCGGATGTCCGAGATACGAGAGTTCTTGAACGAATCGAACGAAACGCGGTGCATCGTGTGTCGCGCTTGCAAAACGCGAGAACTAGCAAGATTTCATCGTCCGCAAGTGTAACACGGCGTATCTCGGCCATTTCTCAACGGATTCGTGCGAATCAAGTGTCATACGCGTTTTTAGCGTCTAAAACGCACGGGGAGCACGTTTTCGACGCGAAAAACTCGCGGATGTCCGAGATACGAGAGTTCTTGAACGAATCGAACGAAACGCGGTGCATCGTGTGTCGCGCTTGCAAAACGCGAGAACTAGCAAGATTTCATCGTCCGCAAGTGTAACACGGCGTATCTCGGCCATTTCTCAACGGATTCGTGCGAATCAAGTGTCATACGCGTTTTTAGCGTCTAAAACGCACGGGGAGCACGTTTTCGACGCGAAAAACTCGCGGATGTCCGAGATACGAGAGTTCTTGAACGAATCGAACGAAACGCGGTGCATCGTGTGTCGCGCTTGCAAAACGCGAGAACTAGCAAGATTTCATCGTCCGCAAGTGTAACACGGCGTATCTCGGCCATTTCTCAACGGATTCGTGCGAATCAAGTGTCATACGCGTTTTTAGCGTCTAAAACGCACGGGGAGCACGTTTTCGACGCGAAAAACTCGCGGATGTCCGAGATACGAGAGTTCTTGAACGAATCGAACGAAACGCGGTGCATCGTGTGTCGCGCTTGCAAAACGCGAGAACTAGCAAGATTTCATCGTCCGCAAGTGTAACACGGCGTATCTCGGCCATTTCTCAACGGATTCGTGCGAATCAAGTGTCATACGCGTTTTTAGCGTCTAAAACGCACGGGGAGCACGTTTTCGACGCGAAAAACTCGCGGATGTCCGAGATACGAGAGTTCTTGAACGAATCGAACGAAACGCGGTGCATCGTGTGTCGCGCTTGCAAAACGCGAGAACTAGCAAGATTTCATCGTCCGCAAGTGTAACACGGCGTATCTCGGCCATTTCTCAACGGATTCGTGCGAATCAAGTGTCATACGCGTTTTTAGCGTCTAAAACGCACGGGGAGCACGTTTTCGACGCGAAAAACTCGCGGATGTCCGAGATACGAGAGTTCTTGAACGAATCGAACGAAACGCGGTGCATCGTGTGTCGCGCTTGCAAAACGCGAGAACTAGCAAGATTTCATCGTCCGCAAGTGTAACACGGCGTATCTCGGCCATTTCTCAACGGATTCGTGCGAATCAAGTGTCATACGCGTTTTTAGCGTCTAAAACGCACGGGGAGCACGTTTTCGACGCGAAAAACTCGCGGATGTCCGAGATACGAGAGTTCTTGAACGAATCGAACGAAACGCGGTGCATCGTGTGTCGCGCTTGCAAAACGCGAGAACTAGCAAGATTTCATCGTCCGCAAGTGTAACACGGCGTATCTCGGCCATTTCTCAACGGATTCGTGCGAATCAAGTGTCATACGCGTTTTTAGCGTCTAAAACGCACGGGGAGCACGTTTTCGACGCGAAAAACTCGCGGATGTCCGAGATACGAGAGTTCTTGAACGAATCGAACGAAACGCGGTGCATCGTGTGTCGCGCTTGCAAAACGCGAGAACTAGCAAGATTTCATCGTCCGCAAGTGTAACACGGCGTATCTCGGCCATTTCTCAACGGATTCGTGCGAATCAAGTGTCATACGCGTTTTTAGCGTCTAAAACGCACGGGGAGCACGTTTTCGACGCGAAAAACTCGCGGATGTCCGAGATACGAGAGTTCTTGAACGAATCGAACGAAACGCGGTGCATCGTGTGTCGCGCTTGCAAAACGCGAGAACTAGCAAGATTTCATCGTCCGCAAGTGTAACACGGCGTATCTCGGCCATTTCTCAACGGATTCGTGCGAATCAAGTGTCATACGCGTTTTTAGCGTCTAAAACGCACGGGGAGCACGTTTTCGACGCGAAAAACTCGCGGATGTCCGAGATACGAGAGTTCTTGAACGAATCGAACGAAACGCGGTGCATCGTGTGTCGCGCTTGCAAAACGCGAGAACTAGCAAGATTTCATCGTCCGCAAGTGTAACACGGCGTATCTCGGCCATTTCTCAACGGATTCGTGCGAATCAAGTGTCATACGCGTTTTTAGCGTCTAAAACGCACGGGGAGCACGTTTTCGACGCGAAAAACTCGCGGATGTCCGAGATACGAGAGTTCTTGAACGAATCGAACGAAACGCGGTGCATCGTGTGTCGCGCTTGCAAAACGCGAGAACTAGCAAGATTTCATCGTCCGCAAGTGTAACACGGCGTATCTCGGCCATTTCTCAACGGATTCGTGCGAATCAAGTGTCATACGCGTTTTTAGCGTCTAAAACGCACGGGGAGCACGTTTTCGACGCGAAAAACTCGCGGATGTCCGAGATACGAGAGTTCTTGAACGAATCGAACGAAACGCGGTGCATCGTGTGTCGCGCTTGCAAAACGCGAGAACTAGCAAGATTTCATCGTCCGCAAGTGTAACACGGCGTATCTCGGCCATTTCTCAACGGATTCGTGCGAATCAAGTGTCATACGCGTTTTTAGCGTCTAAAACGCACGGGGAGCACGTTTTCGACGCGAAAAACTCGCGGATGTCCGAGATACGAGAGTTCTTGAACGAATCGAACGAAACGCGGTGCATCGTGTGTCGCGCTTGCAAAACGCGAGAACTAGCAAGATTTCATCGTCCGCAAGTGTAACACGGCGTATCTCGGCCATTTCTCAACGGATTCGTGCGAATCAAGTGTCATACGCGTTTTTAGCGTCTAAAACGCACGGGGAGCACGTTTTCGACGCGAAAAACTCGCGGATGTCCGAGATACGAGAGTTCTTGAACGAATCGAACGAAACGCGGTGCATCGTGTGTCGCGCTTGCAAAACGCGAGAACTAGCAAGATTTCATCGTCCGCAAGTGTAACACGGCGTATCTCGGCCATTTCTCAACGGATTCGTGCGAATCAAGTGTCATACGCGTTTTTAGCGTCTAAAACGCACGGGGAGCACGTTTTCGACGCGAAAAACTCGCGGATGTCCGAGATACGAGAGTTCTTGAACGAATCGAACGAAACGCGGTGCATCGTGTGTCGCGCTTGCAAAACGCGAGAACTAGCAAGATTTCATCGTCCGCAAGTGTAACACGGCGTATCTCGGCCATTTCTCAACGGATTCGTGCGAATCAAGTGTCATACGCGTTTTTAGCGTCTAAAACGCACGGGGAGCACGTTTTCGACGCGAAAAACTCGCGGATGTCCGAGATACGAGAGTTCTTGAACGAATCGAACGAAACGCGGTGCATCGTGTGTCGCGCTTGCAAAACGCGAGAACTAGCAAGATTTCATCGTCCGCAAGTGTAACACGGCGTATCTCGGCCATTTCTCAACGGATTCGTGCGAATCAAGTGTCATACGCGTTTTTAGCGTCTAAAACGCACGGGGAGCACGTTTTCGACGCGAAAAACTCGCGGATGTCCGAGATACGAGAGTTCTTGAACGAATCGAACGAAACGCGGTGCATCGTGTGTCGCGCTTGCAAAACGCGAGAACTAGCAAGATTTCATCGTCCGCAAGTGTAACACGGCGTATCTCGGCCATTTCTCAACGGATTCGTGCGAATCAAGTGTCATACGCGTTTTTAGCGTCTAAAACGCACGGGGAGCACGTTTTCGACGCGAAAAACTCGCGGATGTCCGAGATACGAGAGTTCTTGAACGAATCGAACGAAACGCGGTGCATCGTGTGTCGCGCTTGCAAAACGCGAGAACTAGCAAGATTTCATCGTCCGCAAGTGTAACACGGCGTATCTCGGCCATTTCTCAACGGATTCGTGCGAATCAAGTGTCATACGCGTTTTTAGCGTCTAAAACGCACGGGGAGCACGTTTTCGACGCGAAAAACTCGCGGATGTCCGAGATACGAGAGTTCTTGAACGAATCGAACGAAACGCGGTGCATCGTGTGTCGCGCTTGCAAAACGCGAGAACTAGCAAGATTTCATCGTCCGCAAGTGTAACACGGCGTATCTCGGCCATTTCTCAACGGATTCGTGCGAATCAAGTGTCATACGCGTTTTTAGCGTCTAAAACGCACGGGGAGCACGTTTTCGACGCGAAAAACTCGCGGATGTCCGAGATACGAGAGTTCTTGAACGAATCGAACGAAACGCGGTGCATCGTGTGTCGCGCTTGCAAAACGCGAGAACTAGCAAGATTTCATCGTCCGCAAGTGTAACACGGCGTATCTCGGCCATTTCTCAACGGATTCGTGCGAATCAAGTGTCATACGCGTTTTTAGCGTCTAAAACGCACGGGGAGCACGTTTTCGACGCGAAAAACTCGCGGATGTCCGAGATACGAGAGTTCTTGAACGAATCGAACGAAACGCGGTGCATCGTGTGTCGCGCTTGCAAAACGCGAGAACTAGCAAGATTTCATCGTCCGCAAGTGTAACACGGCGTATCTCGGCCATTTCTCAACGGATTCGTGCGAATCAAGTGTCATACGCGTTTTTAGCGTCTAAAACGCACGGGGAGCACGTTTTCGACGCGAAAAACTCGCGGATGTCCGAGATACGAGAGTTCTTGAACGAATCGAACGAAACGCGGTGCATCGTGTGTCGCGCTTGCAAAACGCGAGAACTAGCAAGATTTCATCGTCCGCAAGTGTAACACGGCGTATCTCGGCCATTTCTCAACGGATTCGTGCGAATCAAGTGTCATACGCGTTTTTAGCGTCTAAAACGCACGGGGAGCACGTTTTCGACGCGAAAAACTCGCGGATGTCCGAGATACGAGAGTTCTTGAACGAATCGAACGAAACGCGGTGCATCGTGTGTCGCGCTTGCAAAACGCGAGAACTAGCAAGATTTCATCGTCCGCAAGTGTAACACGGCGTATCTCGGCCATTTCTCAACGGATTCGTGCGAATCAAGTGTCATACGCGTTTTTAGCGTCTAAAACGCACGGGGAGCACGTTTTCGACGCGAAAAACTCGCGGATGTCCGAGATACGAGAGTTCTTGAACGAATCGAACGAAACGCGGTGCATCGTGTGTCGCGCATGCAAAACGCGAGAACTAGCAAGATTTCATCGTCCGCAAGTGTAACACGGCGTATCTCGGCCATTTCTCAACGGATTCGTGCGAATCAAGTGTCATACGCGTTTTTAGCGTCTAAAACGCACGGGGAGCACGTTTTCGACGCGAAAAACTCGCGGATGTCCGAGATACGAGAGTTCTTGAACGAATCGAACGAAACGCGGTGCATCGTGTGTCGCGCATGCAAAACGCGAGAACTAGCAAGATTTCATCGTCCGCAAGTGTAACACGGCGTATCTCGGCCATTTCTCAACGGATTCGTGCGAATCAAGTGTCATACGCGTTTTTAGCGTCTAAAACGCACGGGGAGCACGTTTTCGACGCGAAAAACTCGCGGATGTCCGAGATACGAGAGTTCTTGAACGAATCGAACGAAACGCGGTGCATCGTGTGTCGCGCTTGCAAAACGCGAGAACTAGCAAGATTTCATCGTCCGCAAGTGTAACACGGCGTATCTCGGCCATTTCTCAACGGATTCGTGCGAATCAAGTGTCATACGCGTTTTTAGCGTCTAAAACGCACGGGGAGCACGTTTTCGACGCGAAAAACTCGCGGATGTACGAGATACGAGAGTTCTTGAACGAATCGAACGAAACGCGGTGCATCGTGTGTCGCGCTTGCAAAACGCGAGAACTAGCAAGATTTCATCGTCCGCAAGTGTAACACGGCGTATCTCGGCCATTTCTCAACGGATTCGTGCGAATCAAGTGTCATACGCGTTTTTAGCGTCTAAAACGCACGGGGAGCACGTTTTCGACGCGAAAAACTCGCGGATGTCCGAGATACGAGAGTTCTTGAACGAATCGAACGAAACGCGGTGCATCGTGTGTCGCGCTTGCAAAACGCGAGAACTAGCAAGATTTCATCGTCCGCAAGTGTAACACGGCGTATCTCGGCCATTTCTCAACGGATTCGTGCGAATCAAGTGTCATACGCGTTTTTAGCGTCTAAAACGCACGGGGAGCACGTTTTCGACGCGAAAAACTCGCGGATGTCCGAGATACGAGAGTTCTTGAACGAATCGAACGAAACGCGGTGCATCGTGTGTCGCGCTTGCAAAACGCGAGAACTAGCAAGATTTCATCGTCCGCAAGTGTAACACGGCGTATCTCGGGCATTTCTCAACGGATTCGTGCGAATCAAGTGTCATACGCGTTTTTAGCGTCTAAAACGCACGGGGAGCACGTTTTCGACGCGAAAAACTCGCGGATGTCCGAGATACGAGAGTTCTTGAACGAATCGAACGAAACGCGGTGCATCGTGTGTCGCGCTTGCAAAACGCGAGAACTAGCAAGATTTCATCGTCCGCAAGTGTAACACGGCGTATCTCGGCCGTTTCTCAACGGATTCGTGCGAATCAAGTGTCATACGCGTTTTTAGCGTCTAAAACGCACGGGGAGCACGTTTTCGACGCGAAAAACTCGCGGATGTCCGAGATACGAGAGTTCTTGAACGAATCGAACGAAACGCGGTGCATCGTGTGTCGCGCTTGCAAAACGCGAGAACTAGCAAGATTTCATCGTCCGCAAGTGTAACACGGCGTATCTCGGCCATTTCTCAACGGATTCGTGCGAATCAAGTGTCATACGCGTTTTTAGCGTCTAAAACGCACGGGGAGCACGTTTTCGACGCGAAAAACTCGCGGATGTCCGAGAT
Organism: Priocnemis perturbator; assembly: GCA_963942575.1. Lineage (NCBI taxonomy): Eukaryota > Metazoa > Arthropoda > Insecta > Hymenoptera > Pompilidae > Priocnemis > Priocnemis perturbator. Next base: position 17,407 of record CAWWDK010000205.1, on the reverse strand, counting down.
ACGAGAGTTCTTGAACGAATCGAACGAAACGCGGTGCATCGTGTGTCGCGCTTGCAAAACGCGAGAACTAGCAAGATTTCATCGTCCGCAAGTGTAACACGGCGTATCTCGGCCATTTCTCAACGGATTCGTGCGAATCAAGTGTCATACGCGTTTTTAGCGTCTAAAACGCACGGGGAGCACGTTTTCGACGCGAAAAACTCGCGGATGTCCGAGATACGAGAGTTCTTGAACGAATCGAACGAAACGCCGTGCATCGTGTGTCGCGCTTGCAAAACGCGAGAACTAGTGTTACGTCCTCGGTTTTTAGCCACGCTGCTTACACCGCGTATAGCTGGGACCCGAGAGCAGACGGCTGAATCGGTCGGTACTTGGAGCGCAATCTACTTTCCTTGCGCGGACGTGTTACAGAAGTCGGTATTATTACCGGGTGTTTCTAACTTACTTAAATGGTCGGCCTGGTTACCGCACAAGATTTATTTATCGTCGGAATGGCTACCGCGCAGAATGTGACTCTAAACCCGGAATGGTTACCGTACCAAAAATATCAACGTCGGAATGGCTACCGCACAAATGTGACTCTAAGCCCGGAATGGTTACCGTACCAAAAATATCAACGTCGGAATGGCTACCGCACAAATGTGACTCTAAACCCGGAATGGTTACCGTACCAAAAATATCAACGTCGGAATGGCTACCGCACAAATGTGACTCTAAACCCGGAATGGTTACCGTACCAAAAATATCAACGTCGGAATGGCTACCGCACAAATGTGACTCTAAACCCGGAATGGTTACCGTACCAAAAATATCAACGTCGGAATGGCTACCGCACAAATGTGACTCTAAACCCGGAATGGTTACCGTACCAAAAATATCAACGTCGGAATGGCTACCGCACAAATGTGACTCTAAACCCGGAATGGTTACCGTACCAAAAATATCAACGTCGGAATGGCTACCGCACAAATGTGACTCTAAACCCGGAATGGTTACCGTACCAAAAATATCAACGTCGGAATGGCTACCGCACAAATATGTCAAACGTCGGAATGGCTACCGCACAAATATACTTAATATCGTCTCGGTAATTCCTATACCGCCGAGATTTATACTTATTCTAAAATTGACAGGGTTCGGAGGTAGGAAATTATGCAACGTGAGCGCAGAACGAAAATAAAGGGCTTTATTGAGAGAGGAACGTTACACTAGTTTAATATTTGTATGTCGTCGTCCTCGGCGATGCTGCGAGGGTCGACCTCCTAAATAACGGAATATTCTCTGCTTTATGATTTTAATAGGGGAAGTGCTGTCGGGAGCACCAGTGACTACTAACCTTGGGGCCGTACCATGGCGGAACCAGCAACTGTATGCTGGCGGAACAGCAACTCTATGCTGGCGCAATCAGCGGCCGTACGCTGGCGCCCAGCAACTTAATGCTGGTCGGCTGGCCCCCAGCAACTTAATGCTGGTCGGCTGCGCACTGTGGTTACGGTTGGTGGTAGATCACTGCGGAAAGGCAAGCGACTCAACGCTTAGCCTTGATCCAGGGGACACTGAGAGAGCGGCCGAGCAACTGAATGCTCGTGACACGTCCCTGACTTAAAGCACAGAGAACACTCGGTTAATAGGACGTCGTCCGTATTCAATGATCGCCGGTGAATTATAACTGTCCGATATTTCGAAGAAAGTGGCAGGTTAGGAAGGATAAATGAGTTATATGAAAGGAATTCGGTTATCGCGAATGAATTGTAAATGTCCGATGTTTCCAAAGATTTGTAACGTTAGCAAGATTCAATAAAAGTTAAATAAACGAAATAATTGCGCTCACATTGGATGTGGGAAAGAGGAGAATAAGTCTGCACCAAATACCTTATAGATGTATTGAAGACGGCGTTGGTTGTACACTGGTATTACACAGATTCTATTGTTAACAGACTCGAGTGTAGGTCGACTACTAGTAACGCTTAAGGCTTGCTTGTTAGAGAGGTGCGACTGTTCGGTTCGAAGCGGCGATGAAGACTGGCTTAAGCGCACAGAATACCCGTATAGTGAAACGTGGTACACGAGATTTGCAACAATATATAATAAATGCCACGTTGATTACGACAGTCTCGAGAATAATGTAAATGATTGAGGTTAAAAAACAATGTTGTTAGAAGTTAACTAAAATAACGATGGTCACGAGTAGTCACACGGGTTGCCCTTACGGAAGGATATCACAATGTGGAATAATGAGGAATTAAATTCTTACCTTGCTGGATGCCTGTCAGGGTAGATTGTTCACGAAGTTGCGTAAAAGTATTTTATTAAACACAGATCTACTACAATGATGTGAACACTGGGTACTAATGATTAACTATCCGAAGTATAAACTCGTAAGGCGGAACGCATGAGACTAAGCTCGGAGCAATGGGTTTGAAGTGACCGTACTGGTTGACGCGGCGATGGAGACTGAATGTCCCGGCGTTGCAGCGGAGCTCGTCGGCTCGGAAAGTGGCGGGGACTCGTCGGCGGTGGGAGAGCTGCATCAGCAATCCCGTTGTGAGCGCTCGGTCTTAGACTTTCGCACGCGTGATGAAATGCGCGTGGTCAGCATTATCGCAGTGGGATGGGGAGCGCGCAACTCGAGCGAGCCGGCGTCCATGCCTTATCGCATGGAATGGGGAGCGCGCAACTCGAGCGAACCGGTGTCCGTGCCTTATCGTAACGCGTGAAAGAATGTGCCTTGAGGAGGCTTACGGACTTACGACTATGCCTCTGGTCGAGGTGATATATAATATGTTGGGAATAAGCACGAAGCTTCTCGAACGTTCCTTTCGGTCGATCTGCTTGGTGCTTATGTACTTAAGAGATAGGCGGATTACATATGCCTGTGCTAGGCGGTTATACGGACACGAATACTCCTACGTGTACGCTGCCTGTCTTAGAGGCTGATACAATGCGTATAACGTTACTGCTGTTAAACATATGGTAAGCGTATATGTTCCCGAGAGATTCAGTGACCGTGGGTTACCGGCAAACATGGCTCGTTACCGACGGTCACTGGTGGTAAGTCTAACCTAAAATTATCGACATTGAATTACCGGCAACGGTGGAAAATAAAGTTATCGTCATTTATCGATGAGAATTTACAAGTTGGGTTACCGATTTTGGTTCTCTATCTGTAGGTTTACGGACCTTGAACACATACTGTACTTATCAACGATATGTGTATTAATCGGTTCTATTAAATACTTATGACTAGTTGTTGCCATGCGTATGTGCGAGAGTGTCTGCGGAAGCTTAATCCTTAGCATTATTTATTTTAGGCGAAAAAATTGTGGTGGAGGACGCAGGACGTAACACCTCCCCCCTTGGAAAAAGAATTTACACATTAATTGTGTGAATTCTTTAGATTACATTTTCTCCATTCGCAGGACACTCTCTCGTATCTCGTCATGGCTTGACGCATCGGGCTAACGCGGGGCAGGTTATGGTGGGTCTTCGTGGGTGTGGCTCGGATGTCCTGTAGCTCCACGTTGTCAGTCTTTTCTGCCGTTGGCCTTGTCCTGCTGATGTGCGGCAACAGGTGAACGGTCGAACTTCTTATTGCTCCGTAAAGGTGGATACTCCATCCGTATACGTGATGGAAGTCGTACCCGTGAATCAGCGTGTCGATTACCAGCTTCGCTAGGCGGACCAGCACAAAAATTCCGAGATCTCTGGCGGTGGCTGATCACAAATCCACCCCAGATACTTTCAGCTGTTGATTCCGCAATAATTTCCAGTGATTCCTCGTCTAGGAAGTTCAGCAGGGAGACTGAACCGTGAGGAATGTTTTGTCCGGACGCGCCTCTTGCTATGGTATTCAAGAGGGCCGGTCGTTCGGCGGAGGGCGTTATGTGATGACATGTGCCACATCTCCCGCCGAATGTCGGAATTGCAGGGACGAACACTTATGTTCGGAGTGTGCAACGGAGGACGCGTGCGATGTGATTAAAAGCGGCCAGGCGGTGTTGATGCAACTCCTCGTGGGATCGGAGACCCCATTGCCACCGTGTTAACGGTGCGGGGCTCCCCCGATGAGAGTGCAACCGGCTGGGAGCTTCCTCCTGTGCACGGATGCAGTTTTTGTGGCTCACATCTGACAGATATTCGTACTGTCCATTATGTACGACCGAGATGTGAGAGTGCATGCCGCAGTAGTGAATGGTCCGCGATATCTCCACTTTACTTTGGATGATATCTGCGTGCTGGTGATGCGCCAATTGGAGGAGCTGGACGTAACTCCTCGTGGAGTTGGGAGACTTCAGGGTGATGTAGCAGTCCCTCGTATCCGGGGAGGATGTTCGTTGTGGAATTCAGATGTTGCCTTCCGCAGTCGAACCCGATAGCGCATCAACGCGAGTAGATATATGCTTAGGAGTAAAATGACTACGAAAACGTGCATGTTTCTGCAACCGAATATACAAATTTTGTATTGTACGCCTAGGTTTCGGTGTACAGCGAACTCGGGACCTTTAAATTCATGTGTACCTGTCGAGTGTCTCGATATATGGTCTTACCACAGTGTTATAAATTTCGCGATTCTAGTGGGACTTGTACACATAAATTCGCAGGTAGTTGGTATTGTTTTATTTCTACTTAACTCGGCTTGACTTTAGCTTATTTATATGTACGACGCGGGGGTTTCCCCTAAAATCAATTTTTGCATTATTGTTTGGTAGTACCTCTAGGACTTCGTGCGAGCCTGTGTACTGATCCGCGAATTTACCTTTTAAGGGTTCCTTTAGGAGGAATACCCGATCTCCCACCTTAAAATTCTGGGGGTTAACGCGCCGGTCATAGTACTCTTTAGACCTCTCCTTAGCCCTGATCAAATGGCTTCGAGCGATCTCCTGCAGGTCCTGGATTTGATGAAAAAGGGTCTCTAAATATTCCCGGTGTGTTACATCGATCCCTTCTTCAATGTACGGGTGGCTTGAGGGGATACGCGCGAGTCTACCGAAGACCAATTCGTGCGGTGTAAATTTCGTCCCTTCGTGGACGCTTGTGTTATAAGAGAATATCGCGAGATCGGTCCATTGGTCCCAATCGTTTCTTTCATCGATTACTGTTTTAAGTACTCCGCCAGGACGTGGTGTGATCGCTCTAGTGAACCGTTTGACTGCGGGTAGTATGCCGTCGTTCGGCATCTTGTTATGTGAAACTTACGAGCTAGGTATTTAAACACGGCCGAGGTGAAGGACGCACCTTGGTCGGTCAGAATCGCCCTGGGCGCTCCGAAGCGGCATATCAGATTTTTGATCATAGCATCGCCAATGGGAATTGCTTGGGCGTTTTTCAGCGGGACTGCGATGCAATATTTGGTCAGGAGATCTTGCATCGTTAAAATAAATTCGTTACGCCTTTGTGGCCGTCCATTGCTGATGCGTGGTACTCTTTGATTATGTCGCTTCTCGAAGAGTTATCAGGGATTGACACTAATCCCTTGCAAACGTTAAGGGTTAGACAGTGTCCTGAAAATATTCCCACGATTGAAGTCCTAATGTCTAGCCAAGATACGTTATCGACGTATGGCGTATGCCCGATACTAATGCTATCTAATTGCAACTCTATCGCGACGTCTAACAGAGGGTGGATCGCGACGTCCAGGGTCTCTCAAATTGACGCGGCGGGTATGGGTTCCGTGGCTCGAATTGCAATGGCCTGGGGTCCCGTCTAAATTGCTCTCGCGGTGGTTGCGTTCTGTGACGGCTGTTCTCCGTTTCTATCGTCCTGTCAATCTGGTTACACTTCACAAACGCGTCGTCGAGAGTCTCATATCCTTGCACCCGGAGTCTAATTTGAATGTCGGCGGGTAGGCCGCTAGTGAAGCTTTCCAAGACGTCTAGTTCTATTGCTTCTTTCATCGCAAGGGTTAATCTTCCGTGAACTTGTCGTTCTCCGTCCGTAATGGCTGTCTTTAGGTCATTGACGCGACCGACGTAGTCCAAAATATGTTCGCTAGGTCGTTTGAAAATATTACCTAATTCGCCGCGGTATTGGTTCACTGACTTTTTGGGACCAAAAACGCTCTTTAGCTGGTCCGTCAATTCGCTAACTGTAAGGATGTCCGTATCCTCTATAACTTGGAACGCATGTCCACGGAGTTTATTAATAATCATTTGCGTTAGGCTGTTTTCCAGCCGCGGGGATAATAAATCGCGAGCCCGTTCGCAAGCGCGCGAGAATTGGAATATCGATAATTTGTATCCGTCATAGGTGGGGACAATTTCTAAAGCGTCCTTAATTCCAATTCCAGGGGTGGACGAGGGGGAAGGATCTCTTCTGAGGTTTGATGTTCTGCGACTTCCCGCGCCGTGGGAGGTCGTTGCTCGGGGTGGTCTCGCTTGAGCAGATTCCGTGTCTTCATGTCCCGGACCTTCCGTCGCTTCGTCCACTTTGAGTGTCAAGGAGTTGAGTAATTGCGAAAGGCTTGGTTCCGTTTGTCCCCTCGTCGTATCTTTCTCCGCTTGTAATGTTCGGATCAAAGCGGCTTGTTCCGCTAATTGACTCTCCCTCGCAATCAATTTATCTTGTACTTCGGCAACTTCGGCCTCCGTCATGAGACGGCTGCTTGTCTGACTTGCCTCGTGAGACATTTTCCTTGACTAATTATCTCGCGAATATACACCGAATAATCCGTCTGGCGTATCCCACTTCTGACACCAAATTTTTATTTCTCTCTGTTACGTCCTCGGTTTTTAGCCACGCTGCTTACACCGCGTATAGCTGGGACCCGAGAGCAGACGGCTGAATCGGTCGGTACTTGGAGCGCAATCTACTTTCCTTGCGCGGACGTGTTACAGAAGTCGGTATTATTACCGGGTGTTTCTAACTTACTTAAATGGTCGGCCTGGTTACCGCACAAGATTTATTTATCGTCGGAATGGCTACCGCGCAGAATGTGACTCTAAACCCGGAATGGTTACCGTACCAAAAATATCAACGTCGGAATGGCTACCGCACAAATGTGACTCTAAGCCCGGAATGGTTACCGTACCAAAAATATCAACGTCGGAATGGCTACCGCACAAATGTGACTCTAAACCCGGAATGGTTACCGTACCAAAAATATCAACGTCGGAATGGCTACCGCACAAATGTGACTCTAAACCCGGAATGGTTACCGTACCAAAAATATCAACGTCGGAATGGCTACCGCACAAATGTGACTCTAAACCCGGAATGGTTACCGTACCAAAAATATCAACGTCGGAATGGCTACCGCACAAATGTGACTCTAAACCCGGAATGGTTACCGTACCAAAAATATCAACGTCGGAATGGCTACCGCACAAATGTGACTCTAAACCCGGAATGGTTACCGTACCAAAAATATCAACGTCGGAATGGCTACCGCACAAATGTGACTCTAAACCCGGAATGGTTACCGTACCAAAAATATCAACGTCGGAATGGCTACCGCACAAATATGTCAAACGTCGGAATGGCTACCGCACAAATATACTTAATATCGTCTCGGTAATTCCTATACCGCCGAGATTTATACTTATTCTAAAATTGACAGGGTTCGGAGGTAGGAAATTATGCAACGTGAGCGCAGAACGAAAATAAAGGGCTTTATTGAGAGAGGAACGTTACACTAGTTTAATATTTGTATGTCGTCGTCCTCGGCGATGCTGCGAGGGTCGACCTCCTAAATAACGGAATATTCTCTGCTTTATGATTTTAATAGGGGAAGTGCTGTCGGGAGCACCAGTGACTACTAACCTTGGGGCCGTACCATGGCGGAACCAGCAACTGTATGCTGGCGGAACAGCAACTCTATGCTGGCGCAATCAGCGGCCGTACGCTGGCGCCCAGCAACTTAATGCTGGTCGGCTGGCCCCCAGCAACTTAATGCTGGTCGGCTGCGCACTGTGGTTACGGTTGGTGGTAGATCACTGCGGAAAGGCAAGCGACTCAACGCTTAGCCTTGATCCAGGGGACACTGAGAGAGCGGCCGAGCAACTGAATGCTCGTGACACGTCCCTGACTTAAAGCACAGAGAACACTCGGTTAATAGGACGTCGTCCGTATTCAATGATCGCCGGTGAATTATAACTGTCCGATATTTCGAAGAAAGTGGCAGGTTAGGAAGGATAAATGAGTTATATGAAAGGAATTCGGTTATCGCGAATGAATTGTAAATGTCCGATGTTTCCAAAGATTTGTAACGTTAGCAAGATTCAATAAAAGTTAAATAAACGAAATAATTGCGCTCACATTGGATGTGGGAAAGAGGAGAATAAGTCTGCACCAAATACCTTATAGATGTATTGAAGACGGCGTTGGTTGTACACTGGTATTACACAGATTCTATTGTTAACAGACTCGAGTGTAGGTCGACTACTAGTAACGCTTAAGGCTTGCTTGTTAGAGAGGTGCGACTGTTCGGTTCGAAGCGGCGATGAAGACTGGCTTAAGCGCACAGAATACCCGTATAGTGAAACGTGGTACACGAGATTTGCAACAATATATAATAAATGCCACGTTGATTACGACAGTCTCGAGAATAATGTAAATGATTGAGGTTAAAAAACAATGTTGTTAGAAGTTAACTAAAATAACGATGGTCACGAGTAGTCACACGGGTTGCCCTTACGGAAGGATATCACAATGTGGAATAATGAGGAATTAAATTCTTACCTTGCTGGATGCCTGTCAGGGTAGATTGTTCACGAAGTTGCGTAAAAGTATTTTATTAAACACAGATCTACTACAATGATGTGAACACTGGGTACTAATGATTAACTATCCGAAGTATAAACTCGTAAGGCGGAACGCATGAGACTAAGCTCGGAGCAATGGGTTTGAAGTGACCGTACTGGTTGACGCGGCGATGGAGACTGAATGTCCCGGCGTTGCAGCGGAGCTCGTCGGCTCGGAAAGTGGCGGGGACTCGTCGGCGGTGGGAGAGCTGCATCAGCAATCCCGTTGTGAGCGCTCGGTCTTAGACTTTCGCACGCGTGATGAAATGCGCGTGGTCAGCATTATCGCAGTGGGATGGGGAGCGCGCAACTCGAGCGAGCCGGCGTCCATGCCTTATCGCATGGAATGGGGAGCGCGCAACTCGAGCGAACCGGTGTCCGTGCCTTATCGTAACGCGTGAAAGAATGTGCCTTGAGGAGGCTTACGGACTTACGACTATGCCTCTGGTCGAGGTGATATATAATATGTTGGGAATAAGCACGAAGCTTCTCGAACGTTCCTTTCGGTCGATCTGCTTGGTGCTTATGTACTTAAGAGATAGGCGGATTACATATGCCTGTGCTAGGCGGTTATACGGACACGAATACTCCTACGTGTACGCTGCCTGTCTTAGAGGCTGATACAATGCGTATAACGTTACTGCTGTTAAACATATGGTAAGCGTATATGTTCCCGAGAGATTCAGTGACCGTGGGTTACCGGCAAACATGGCTCGTTACCGACGGTCACTGGTGGTAAGTCTAACCTAAAATTATCGACATTGAATTACCGGCAACGGTGGAAAATAAAGTTATCGTCATTTATCGATGAGAATTTACAAGTTGGGTTACCGATTTTGGTTCTCTATCTGTAGGTTTACGGACCTTGAACACATACTGTACTTATCAACGATATGTGTATTAATCGGTTCTATTAAATACTTATGACTAGTTGTTGCCATGCGTATGTGCGAGAGTGTCTGCGGAAGCTTAATCCTTAGCATTATTTATTTTAGGCGAAAAAATTGTGGTGGAGGACGCAGGACGTAACAAGATTTCATCGTCCGCAAGTGTAACACGGCGTATCTCGGCCATTTCTCAACGGATTCGTGCGAATCAAGTGTCATACGCGTTTTTAGCGTCTAAAACGCACGGGGAGCACGTTTTCGACGCGAAAAACTCGCGGATGTCCGAGATACGAGAGTTCTTGAACGAATCGAACGAAACGCGGTGCATCGTGTGTCGCGCTTGCAAAACGCGAGAACTAGCAAGATTTCATCGTCCGCAAGTGTAACACGGCGTATCTCGGCCATTTCTCAACGGATTCGTGCGAATCAAGTGTCATACACGTTTTTAGCGTCTAAAACGCACGGGGAGCACGTTTTCGACGCGAAAAACTCGCGGATGTCCGAGATACGAGAGTTCTTGAACGAATCGAACGAAACGCGGTGCATCGTGTGTCGCGCTTGCAAAACGCGAGAACTAGCAAGATTTCATCGTCCGCAAGTGTAACACGGCGTATCTCGGCCATTTCTCAACGGATTCGTGCGAATCAAGTGTCATACGCGTTTTTAGCGTCTAAAACGCACGGGGAGCACGTTTTCGACGCGAAAAACTCGCGGATGTCCGAGATACGAGAGTTCTTGAACGAATCGAACGAAACGCGGTGCATCGTGTGTCGCGCTTGCAAAACGCGAGAACTAGCAAGATTTCATCGTCCGCAAGTGTAACACGGCGTATCTCGGCCATTTCTCAACGGATTCGTGCGAATCAAGTGTCATACGCGTTTTTAGCGTCTAAAACGCACGGGGAGCACGTTTTCGACGCGAAAAACTCGCGGATGTCCGAGATACGAGAGTTCTTGAACGAATCGAACGAAACGCGGTGCATCGTGTGTCGCGCTTGCAAAACGCGAGAACTAGCAAGATTTCATCGTCCGCAAGTGTAACACGGCGTATCTCGGCCATTTCTCAACGGATTCGTGCGAATCAAGTGTCATACGCGTTTTTAGCGTCTAAAACGCACGGGGAGCACGTTTTCGACGCGAAAAACTCGCGGATGTCCGAGATACGAGAGTTCTTGAACGAATCGAACGAAACGCGGTGCATCGTGTGTCGCGCTTGCAAAACGCGAGAACTAGCAAGATTTCATCGTCCGCAAGTGTAACACGGCGTATCTCGGCCATTTCTCAACGGATTCGTGCGAATCAAGTGTCATACACGTTTTTAGCGTCTAAAACGCACGGGGAGCACGTTTTCGACGCGAAAAACTCGCGGATGTCCGAGATACGAGAGTTCTTGAACGAATCGAACGAAACGCGGTGCATCGTGTGTCGCGCTTGCAAAACGCGAGAACTAGCAAGATTTCATCGTCCGCAAGTGTAACACGGCGTATCTCGGCCATTTCTCAACGGATTCGTGCGAATCAAGTGTCATACGCGTTTTTAGCGTCTAAAACGCACGGGGAGCACGTTTTCGACGCGAAAAACTCGCGGATGTCCGAGATACGAGAGTTCTTGAACGAATCGAACGAAACGCGGTGCATCGTGTGTCGCGCTTGCAAAACGCGAGAACTAGCAAGATTTCATCGTCCGCAAGTGTAACACGGCGTATCTCGGCCATTTCTCAACGGATTCGTGCGAATCAAGTGTCATACGCGTTTTCAGCGTCTAAAACGCACGGGGAGCACGTTTTCGACGCGAAAAACTCGCGGATGTCCGAGATACGAGAGTTCTTGAACGAATCGAACGAAACGCGGTGCATCGTGTGTCGCGCTTGCAAAACGCGAGAACTAGCAAGATTTCATCGTCCGCAAGTGTAACACGGCGTATCTCGGCCATTTCTCAACGGATTCGTGCGAATCAAGTGTCATACGCGTTTTTAGCGTCTAAAACGCACGGGGAGCACGTTTTCGACGCGAAAAACTCGCGGATGTCCGAGATACGAGAGTTCTTGAACGAATCGAACGAAACGCGGTGCATCGTGTGTCGCGCTTGCAAAACGCGAGAACTAGCAAGATTTCATCGTCCGCAAGTGTAACACGGCGTATCTCGGCCATTTCTCAACGGATTCGTGCGAATCAAGTGTCATACGCGTTTTTAGCGTCTAAAACGCACGGGGAGCACGTTTTCGACGCGAAAAACTCGCGGATGTCCGAGATACGAGAGTTCTTGAACGAATCGAACGAAACGCGGTGCATCGTGTGTCGCGCTTGCAAAACGCGAGAACTAGCAAGATTTCATCGTCCGCAAGTGTAACACGGCGTATCTCGGCCATTTCTCAACGGATTCGTGCGAATCAAGTGTCATACGCGTTTTTAGCGTCTAAAACGCACGGGGAGCACGTTTTCGACGCGAAAAACTCGCGGATGTCCGAGATACGAGAGTTCTTGAACGAATCGAACGAAACGCGGTGCATCGTGTGTCGCGCTTGCAAAACGCGAGAACTAGCAAGATTTCATCGTCCGCAAGTGTAACACGGCGTATCTCGGCCATTTCTCAACGGATTCGTGCGAATCAAGTGTCATACGCGTTTTTAGCGTCTAAAACGCACGGGGAGCACGTTTTCGACGCGAAAAACTCGCGGATGTCCGAGATACGAGAGTTCTTGAACGAATCGAACGAAACGCGGTGCATCGTGTGTCGCGCTTGCAAAACGCGAGAACTAGCAAGATTTCATCGTCCGCAAGTGTAACACGGCGTATCTCGGCCATTTCTCAACGGATTCGTGCGAATCAAGTGTCATACGCGTTTTTAGCGTCTAAAACGCACGGGGAGCACGTTTTCGACGCGAAAAACTCGCGGATGTCCGAGATACGAGAGTTCTTGAACGAATCGAACGAAACGCGGTGCATCGTGTGTCGCGCTTGCAAAACGCGAGAACTAGCAAGATTTCATCGTCCGCAAGTGTAACACGGCGTATCTCGGCCATTTCTCAACGGATTCGTGCGAATCAAGTGTCATACGCGTTTTTAGCGTCTAAAACGCACGGGGAGCACGTTTTCGACGCGAAAAACTCGCGGATGTCCGAGATACGAGAGTTCTTGAACGAATCGAACGAAACGCGGTGCATCGTGTGTCGCGCTTGCAAAACGCGAGAACTAGCAAGATTTCATCGTCCGCAAGTGTAACACGGCGTATCTCGGCCATTTCTCAACGGATTCGTGCGAATCAAGTGTCATACACGTTTTTAGCGTCTAAAACGCACGGGGAGCACGTTTTCGACGCGAAAAACTCGCGGATGTCCGAGATACGAGAGTTCTTGAACGAATCGAACGAAACGCGGTGCATCGTGTGTCGCGCTTGCAAAACGCGAGAACTAGCAAGATTTCATCGTCCGCAAGTGTAACACGGCGTATCTCGGCCATTTCTCAACGGATTCGTGCGAATCAAGTGTCATACGCGTTTTTAGCGTCTAAAACGCACGGGGAGCACGTTTTCGACGCGAAAAACTCGCGGATGTCCGAGATACGAGAGTTCTTGAACGAATCGAACGAAACGCGGTGCATCGTGTGTCGCGCTTGCAAAACGCGAGAACTAGCAAGATTTCATCGTCCGCAAGTGTAACACGGCGTATCTCGGCCATTTCTCAACGGATTCGTGCGAATCAAGTGTCATACGCGTTTTTAGCGTCTAAAACGCACGGGGAGCACGTTTTCGACGCGAAAAACTCGCGGATGTCCGAGATACGAGAGTTCTTGAACGAATCGAACGAAACGCGGTGCATCGTGTGTCGCGCTTGCAAAACGCGAGAACTAGCAAGATTTCATCGTCCGCAAGTGTAACACGGCGTATCTCGGCCATTTCTCAACGGATTCGTGCGAATCAAGTGTCATACGCGTTTTTAGCGTCTAAAACGCACGGGGAGCACGTTTTCGACGCGAAAAACTCGCGGATGTCCGAGATACGAGAGTTCTTGAACGAATCGAACGAAACGCGGTGCATCGTGTGTCGCGCTTGCAAAACGCGAGAACTAGCAAGATTTCATCGTCCGCAAGTGTAACACGGCGTATCTCGGCCATTTCTCAACGGATTCGTGCGAATCAAGTGTCATACGCGTTTTTAGCGTCTAAAACGCACGGGGAGCACGTTTTCGACGCGAAAAACTCGCGGATGTCCGAGATACGAGAGTTCTTGAACGAATCGAACGAAACGCGGTGCATCGTGTGTCGCGCTTGCAAAACGCGAGAACTAGCAAGATTTCATCGTCCGCAAGTGTAACACGGCGTATCTCGGCCATTTCTCAACGGATTCGTGCGAATCAAGTGTCATACACGTTTTTAGCGTCTAAAACGCACGGGGAGCACGTTTTCGACGCGAAAAACTCGCGGATGTCCGAGATACGAGAGTTCTTGAACGAATCGAACGAAACGCGGTGCATCGTGTGTCGCGCTTGCAAAACGCGAGAACTAGCAAGATTTCATCGTCCGCAAGTGTAACACGGCGTATCTCGGCCATTTCTCAACGGATTCGTGCGAATCAAGTGTCATACGCGTTTTTAGCGTCTAAAACGCACGGGGAGCACGTTTTCGACGCGAAAAACTCGCGGATGTCCGAGATACGAGAGTTCTTGAACGAATCGAACGAAACGCGGTGCATCGTGTGTCGCGCTTGCAAAACGCGAGAACTAGCAAGATTTCATCGTCCGCAAGTGTAACACGGCGTATCTCGGGCATTTCTCAACGGATTCGTGCGAATCAAGTGTCATACGCGTTTTTAGCGTCTAAAACGCACGGGGAGCACGTTTTCGACGCGAAAAACTCGCGGATGTCCGAGATACGAGAGTTCTTGAACGAATCGAACGAAACGCGGTGCATCGTGTGTCGCGCTTGCAAAACGCGAGAACTAGCAAGATTTCATCGTCCGCAAGTGTAACACGGCGTATCTCGGCCATTTCTCAACGGATTCGTGCGAATCAAGTGTCATACGCGTTTTTAGCGTCTAAAACGCACGGGGAGCACGTTTTCGACGCGAAAAACTCGCGGATGTCCGAGATACGAGAGTTCTTGAACGAATCGAACGAAACGCGGTGCATCGTGTGTCGCGCTTGCAAAACGCGAGAACTAGCAAGATTTCATCGTCCGCAAGTGTAACACGGCGTATCTCGGCCATTTCTCAACGGATTCGTGCGAATCAAGTGTCATACACGTTTTTAGCGTCTAAAACGCACGGGGAGCACGTTTTCGACGCGAAAAACTCGCGGATGTCCGAGATACGAGAGTTCTTGAACGAATCGAACGAAACGCGGTGCATCGTGTGTCGCGCTTGCAAAACGCGAGAACTAGCAAGATTTCATCGGCCGCAAGTGTAACACGGCGTATCTCGGCCATTTCTCAACGGATTCGTGCGAATCAAGTGTCATACGCGTTTTTAGCGTCTAAAACGCACGGGGAGCACGTTTTCGACGCGAAAAACTCGCGGATGTCCGAGATACAAGAGTTCTTGAACGAATCGAACGAAACGCGGTGCATCGTGTGTCGCGCTTGCAAAACGCGAGAACTAGCAAGATTTCATCGTCCGCAAGTGTAACACGGCGTATCTCGGCCATTTCTCAACGGATTCGTGCGAATCAAGTGTCATACGCGTTTTTAGCGTCTAAAACGCACGGGGAGCACGTTTTCGACGCGAAAAACTCGCGGATGTCCGAGATACGAGAGTTCTTGAACGAATCGAACGAAACGCGGTGCATCGTGTGTCGCGCTTGCAAAACGCGAGAAATAGCAAGATTTCATCGTCCGCAAGTGTAACACGGCGTATCTCGGCCATTTCTCAACGGATTCGTGCGAATCAAGTGTCATACGCGTTTTTAGCGTCTAAAACGCACGGGGAGCACGTTTTCGACGCGAAAAACTCGCGGATGTCCGAGATACGAGAGTTCTTGAACGAATCGAACGAAACGCGGTGCATCGTGTGTCGCGCTTGCAAAACGCGAGAACTAGCAAGATTTCATCGTCCGCAAGTGTAACACGGCGTATCTCGGCCATTTCTCAACGGATTCGTGCGAATCAAGTGTCATACGCGTTTTTAGCGTCTAAAACGCACGGGGAGCACGTTTTCGACGCGAAAAACTCGCGGATGTCCGAGATACGAGAGTTCTTGAACGAATCGAACGAAACGCGGTGCATCGTGTG
Source organism: Priocnemis perturbator (assembly GCA_963942575.1). Lineage (NCBI taxonomy): Eukaryota > Metazoa > Arthropoda > Insecta > Hymenoptera > Pompilidae > Priocnemis > Priocnemis perturbator. The sequence continues at coordinate 1,562 of CAWWDK010000205.1, read as the reverse complement.
TCGCGCTTGCAAAACGCGAGAACTAGCAAGATTTCATCGTCCGCAAGTGTAACACGGCGTATCTCGGCCATTTCTTAACGGATTCGTGCGAATCAAGTGTCATACGCGTTTTTAGCGTCTAAAACGCACGGGGAGCACGTTTTCGACGCGAAAAACTCGCGGATGTCCGAGATTCGAGAGTTCTTGAACGAATCGAACGAAACGCGGTGCATCGTGTGTCGCGCTTGCAAAACGCGAGAACTAGCAAGATTTCATCGTCCGCAAGTGTAACACGGCGTATCTCGGCCATTTCTCAACGGATTCGTGCGAATCAAGTGTCATACGCGTTTTTAGCGTCTAAAACGCACGGGGAGCACGTTTTCGACGCGAAAAACTCGCGGATGTCCGAGATACGAGAGTTCTTGAACGAATCGAACGAAACGCGGTGCATCGTGTGTCGCGCTTGCAAAACGCGAGAACTAGCAAGATTTCATCGTCCGCAAGTGTAACACGGCGTATCTCGGCCATTTCTCAACGGATTCGTGCGAATCAAGTGTCATACGCGTTTTTAGCGTCTAAAACGCACGGGGAGCACGTTTTCGACGCGAAAAACTCGCGGATGTCCGAGATACGAGAGTTCTTGAACGAATCGAACGAAACGCGGTGCATCGTGTGTCGCGCTTGCAAAACGCGAGAACTAGCAAGATTTCATCGTCCGCAAGTGTAACACGGCGTATCTCGGCCATTTCTCAACGGATTCGTGCGAATCAAGTGTCATACGCGTTTTTAGCGTCTAAAACGCACGGGGAGCACGTTTTCGACGCGAAAAACTCGCGGATGTCCGAGATACGAGAGTTCTTGAACGAATCGAACGAAACGCGGTGCATCGTGTGTCGCGCTTGCAAAACGCGAGAAATAGCAAGATTTCATCGTCCGCAAGTGTAACACGGCGTATCTCGGCCATTTCTCAACGGATTCGTGCGAATCAAGTGTCATACGCGTTTTTAGCGTCTAAAACGCACGGGGAGCACGTTTTCGACGCGAAAAACTCGCGGATGTCCGAGATACGAGAGTTCTTGAACGAATCGAACGAAACGCGGTGCATCGTGTGTCGCGCTTGCAAAACGCGAGAACTAGCAAGATTTCATCGTCCGCAAGTGTAACACGGCGTATCTCGGCCATTTCTCAACGGATTCGTGCGAATCAAGTGTCATACGCGTTTTTAGCGTCTAAAACGCACGGGGAGCACGTTTTCGACGCGAAAAACTCGCGGATGTCCGAGATACGAGAGTTCTTGAACGAATCGAACGAAACGCGGTGCATCGTGTGTCGCGCTTGCAAAACGCGAGAACTAGCAAGATTTCATCGTCCGCAAGTGTAACACGGCGTATCTCGGCCATTTCTCAACGGATTCGTGCGAATCAAGTGTCATACGCGTTTTTAGCGTCTAAAACGCACGGGGAGCACGTTTTCGACGCGAAAAACTCGCGGATGTCCGAGATACGAGAGTTCTTGAACGAATCGAACGAAACGCGGTGCATCGTGTGTCGCGCTTGCAAAACGCGAGAACTAGCAAGATTTCA
>CAWWDK010000204.1:0-23035 GCA_963942575.1 Priocnemis perturbator | reverse complement strand
GAGAAATGCGAACCGACCGTACGATCTTCTTCAAACTTGCAGGAGTGCTCTCGATTGACGACACGAGCAGTCTGTACAAGTTTCATAAACATCGTACGGCTGGAAGCGGAGTTAGACACAAATTGTCATCTACAACGCAGTACTGGATAGATCCCGTTCAGCGACTATGTCCCGTCGTAGCTGTATGTAAGTTCATCGAGAAATGCGAACCGACCGTACGATCTTCTTCAAACTTGCAGGAGTGCTCTCGATTGACGACACGAGCATTCTGTACAAGTTTCATAAACTTCGTACGGCTGGAAGCGGAGTTTGAGAAAAATTGTCATCATCCGATATTCCGCTCAGCGACCAAGTCCCGTCGTAGCTGTATGTAAGTTCATCGAGAAATGCGAACCGACCGTACGATCTTCTTCAAACTTGCAGGAGTGCTCTCGATTGACGACACGAGCATTCTGTACAAGTTTCATAAACTTCGTACGGCTGGAAGCGGAGTTTGAGAAAAATTGTCATCATCCGATATTCCGCTCAGCGACAAAGTCCCGTCGTAGCTGTATGTAAGTTCATCGAGAAATGCGAACCGACCGTACGATCTTCTTCAAACTTGCAGGAGTGCTCTCGATTGACGACACGAGCAGTCTGTACAAGTTTCATAAACATCGTACGGCTGGAAGCGGAGTTAGACACAAATTGTCATCTACAACGCAGTACTGGATAGATCCCGTTCAGCGACCAAGTCCCGTCGTAGCTGTATGTAAGTTCATCGAGAAATGCGAACCGACCGTACGATCTTCTTCAAACTTGCAGGAGTGCTCTCGATTGACGACACGAGCATTCTGTACAAGTTTCATAAACTTCGTACGGCTGGAAGCGGAGTTTGAGAAAAATTGTCATCATCCGATATTCCGCTCAGCGACCAAGTCCCGTCGTAGCTGTATGTAAGTTCATCGAGAAATGCGAACCGACCGTACGATGTTCTTCAAACTGGCAGGAGTGCTCTCGATTGACGACACGAGCAGTCTGTACAAGTTTCATAAACATCGTACGGCTGGAAGCGGAGTTAGACACAAATTGTCATCTACAACGCAGTACTGGATAGATCCCGTTCAGCGACTATGTCCCGTCGTAGCTGTATGTAAGTTCATCGAGAAATGCGAACCGACCGTACGATCTTCTTCAAACTTGCAGGAGTGCTCTCGATTGACGACACGAGCATTCTGTACAAGTTTCATAAACTTCGTACGGCTGGAAGCGGAGTTTGAGAAAAATTGTCATCATCCGATATTCCGCTCAGCGACCAAGTCCCGTCGTAGCTGTATGTAAGTTCATCGAGAAATGCGAACCGACCGTACGATCTTCTTCAAACTTGCAGGAGTGCTCTCGATTGACGACACGAGCAGTCTGTACAAGTTTCATAAACATCGTACGGCTGGAAGCGGAGTTAGACACAAATTGTCATCTACAACGCAGTACTGGATAGATCCCGTTCAGCGACTATGTCCCGTCGTAGCTGTATGTAAGTTCATCGAGAAATGCGAACCGACCGTACGATCTTCTTCAAACTTGCAGGAGTGCTCTCGATTGACGACACGAGCATTCTGTACAAGTTTCATAAACTTCGTACGGCTGGAAGCGGAGTTTGAGAAAAATTGTCATCATCCGATATTCCGCTCAGCGACCAAGTCCCGTCGTAGCTGTATGTAAGTTCATCGAGAAATGCGAACCGACCGTACGATCTTCTTCAAACTTGCAGGAGTGCTCTCGATTGACGACACGAGCAGTCTGTACAAGTTTCATAAACATCGTACGGCTGGAAGCGGAGTTAGACACAAATTGTCATCTACAACGCAGTACTGGATAGATCCCGTTCAGCGACTATGTCCCGTCGTAGCTGTATGTAAGTTCATCGAGAAATGCGAACGACCGTACGATCTTCTTCAAACTTGCAGGAGTGCTCTCGATTGACGACACGAGCATTCTGTACAAGTTTCATAAACTTCGTACGGCTGGAAGCGGAGTTTGAGAAAAATTGTCATCATCCGATATTCCGCTCAGCGACCAAGTCCCGTCGTAGCTGTATGTAAGTTCATCGAGAAATGCGAACCGACCGTACGATCTTCTTCAAACTTGCAGGAGTGCTCTCGATTGACGACACGAGCATTCTGTACAAGTTTCATAAACTTCGTACGGCTGGAAGCGGAGTTTGAGAAAAATTGTCATCATCCGATATTCCGCTCAGCGACAAAGTCCCGTCGTAGCTGTATGTAAGTTCATCGAGAAATGCGAACCGACCGTACGATCTTCTTCAAACTTGCAGGAGTGCTCTCGATTGACGACACGAGCAGTCTGTACAAGTTTCATAAACATCGTACGGCTGGAAGCGGAGTTAGACACAAATTGTCATCTACAACGCAGTACTGGATAGATCCCGTTCAGCGACCAAGTCCCGTCGTAGCTGTATGTAAGTTCATCGAGAAATGCGAACCGACCGTACGATCTTCTTCAAACTTGCAGGAGTGCTCTCGATTGACGACACGAGCATTCTGTACAAGTTTCATAAACATCGTACGGCTGGAAGCGGAGTTAGACACAAATTGTCATCTACAACGCAGTACTGGATAGATCCCGTTCAGCGACCAAGTCCCGTCGTAGCTGTATGTAAGTTCATCGAGAAATGCGAACCGACCGTACGATCTTCTTCAAACTTGCAGGAGTGCTCTCGATTGACGACACGAGCATTCTGTACAAGTTTCATAAACTTCGTACGGCTGGAAGCGGAGTTTGAGAAAAATTGTCATCATCCGATATTCCGCTCAGCGACCAAGTCCCGTCGTAGCTGTATGTAAGTTCATCGAGAAATGCGAACCGACCGTACGATGTTCTTCAAACTGGCAGGAGTGCTCTCGATTGACGACACGAGCAGTCTGTACAAGTTTCATAAACATCGTACGGCTGGAAGCGGAGTTAGACACAAATTGTCATCTACAACGCAGTACTGGATAGATCCCGTTCAGCGACTATGTCCCGTCGTAGCTGTATGTAAGTTCATCGAGAAATGCGAACCGACCGTACGATCTTCTTCAAACTTGCAGGAGTGCTCTCGATTGACGACACGAGCATTCTGTACAAGTTTCATAAACTTCGTACGGCTGGAAGCGGAGTTTGAGAAAAATTGTCATCATCCGATATTCCGCTCAGCGACCAAGTCCCGTCGTAGCTGTATGTAAGTTCATCGAGAAATGCGAACCGACCGTACGATCTTCTTCAAACTTGCAGGAGTGCTCTCGATTGACGACACGAGCAGTCTGTACAAGTTTCATAAACATCGTACGGCTGGAAGCGGAGTTAGACACAAATTGTCATCTACAACGCAGTACTGGATAGATCCCGTTCAGCGACTATGTCCCGTCGTAGCTGTATGTAAGTTCATCGAGAAATGCGAACCGACCGTACGATCTTCTTCAAACTTGCAGGAGTGCTCTCGATTGACGACACGAGCATTCTGTACAAGTTTCATAAACTTCGTACGGCTGGAAGCGGAGTTTGAGAAAAATTGTCATCATCCGATATTCCGCTCAGCGACCAAGTCCCGTCGTAGCTGTATGTAAGTTCATCGAGAAATGCGAACCGACCGTACGATGTTCTTCAAACTTGCAGGAGTGCTCTCGATTGACGACACGAGCAGTCTGTACAAGTTTCATAAACATCGTACGGCTGGAAGCGGAGTTAGACACAAATTGTCATCTACAACGCAGTACTGGATAGATCCCGTTCAGCGACTATGTCCCGTCGTAGCTGTATGTAAGTTCATCGAGAAATGCGAACCGACCGTACGATCTTCTTCAAACTTGCAGGAGTGCTCTCGATTGACGACACGAGCATTCTGTACAAGTTTCATAAACTTCGTACGGCTGGAAGCGGAGTTTGAGAAAAATTGTCATCATCCGATATTCCGCTCAGCGACCAAGTCCCGTCGTAGCTGTATGTAAGTTCATCGAGAAATGCGAACCGACCGTACGATGTTCTTCAAACTGGCAGGAGTGCTCTCGATTGACGACACGAGCAGTCTGTACAAGTTTCATAAACATCGTACGGCTGGAAGCGGAGTTAGACACAAATTGTCATCTACAACGCAGTACTGGATAGATCCCGTTCAGCGACTATGTCCCGTCGTAGCTGTATGTAAGTTCATCGAGAAATGCGAACCGACCGTACGATCTTCTTCAAACTTGCAGGAGTGCTCTCGATTGACGACACGAGCATTCTGTACAAGTTTCATAAACTTCGTACGGCTGGAAGCGGAGTTTGAGAAAAATTGTCATCATCCGATATTCCGCTCAGCGACCAAGTCCCGTCGTAGCTGTATGTAAGTTCATCGAGAAATGCGAACCGACCGTACGATCTTCTTCAAACTTGCAGGAGTGCTCTCGATTGACGACACGAGCAGTCTGTACAAGTTTCATAAACATCGTACGGCTGGAAGCGGAGTTAGACACAAATTGTCATCTACAACGCAGTACTGGATAGATCCCGTTCAGCGACTATGTCCCGTCGTAGCTGTATGTAAGTTCATCGAGAAATGCGAACCGACCGTACGATCTTCTTCAAACTTGCAGGAGTGCTCTCGATTGACGACACGAGCATTCTGTACAAGTTTCATAAACTTCGTACGGCTGGAAGCGGAGTTTGAGAAAAATTGTCATCATCCGATATTCCGCTCAGCGACCAAGTCCCGTCGTAGCTGTATGTAAGTTCATCGAGAAATGCGAACCGACCGTACGATCTTCTTCAAACTTGCAGGAGTGCTCTCGATTGACGACACGAGCATTCTGTACAAGTTTCATAAACTTCGTACGGCTGGAAGCGGAGTTTGAGAAAAATTGTCATCATCCGATATTCCGCTCAGCGACAAAGTCCCGTCGTAGCTGTATGTAAGTTCATCGAGAAATGCGAACCGACCGTACGATGTTCTTCAAACTTGCAGGAGTGCTCTCGATTGACGACACGAGCAGTCTGTACAAGTTTCATAAACATCGTACGGCTGGAAGCGGAGTTAGACACAAATTGTCATCTACAACGCAGTACTGGATAGATCCCGTTCAGCGACTATGTCCCGTCGTAGCTGTATGTAAGTTCATCGAGAAATGCGAACCGACCGTACGATCTTCTTCAAACTTGCAGGAGTGCTCTCGATTGACGACACGAGCATTCTGTACAAGTTTCATAAACTTCGTACGGCTGGAAGCGGAGTTTGAGAAAAATTGTCATCATCCGATATTCCGCTCAGCGACAAAGTCCCGTCGTAGCTGTATGTAAGTTCATCGAGAAATGCGAACCGACCGTACGATGTTCTTCAAACTTGCAGGAGTGCTCTCGATTGACGACACGAGCAGTCTGTACAAGTTTCATAAACATCGTACGGCTGGAAGCGGAGTTAGACACAAATTGTCATCTACAACGCAGTACTGGATAGATCCCGTTCAGCGACCAAGTCCCGTCGTAGCTGTATGTAAGTTCATCGAGAAATGCGAACCGACCGTACGATCTTCTTCAAACTTGCAGGAGTGCTCTCGATTGACGACACGAGCATTCTGTACAAGTTTCATAAACTTCGTACGGCTGGAAGCGGAGTTTGAGAAAAATTGTCATCATCCGATATTCCGCTCAGCGACCAAGTCCCGTCGTAGCTGTATGTAAGTTCATCGAGAAATGCGAACCGACCGTACGATGTTCTTCAAACTGGCAGGAGTGCTCTCGATTGACGACACGAGCAGTCTGTACAAGTTTCATAAACATCGTACGGCTGGAAGCGGAGTTAGACACAAATTGTCATCTACAACGCAGTACTGGATAGATCCCGTTCAGCGACTATGTCCCGTCGTAGCTGTATGTAAGTTCATCGAGAAATGCGAACCGACCGTACGATCTTCTTCAAACTTGCAGGAGTGCTCTCGATTGACGACACGAGCATTCTGTACAAGTTTCATAAACTTCGTACGGCTGGAAGCGGAGTTTGAGAAAAATTGTCATCATCCGATATTCCGCTCAGCGACCAAGTCCCGTCGTAGCTGTATGTAAGTTCATCGAGAAATGCGAACCGACCGTACGATCTTCTTCAAACTTGCAGGAGTGCTCTCGATTGACGACACGAGCAGTCTGTACAAGTTTCATAAACATCGTACGGCTGGAAGCGGAGTTAGACACAAATTGTCATCTACAACGCAGTACTGGATAGATCCCGTTCAGCGACTATGTCCCGTCGTAGCTGTATGTAAGTTCATCGAGAAATGCGAACCGACCGTACGATCTTCTTCAAACTTGCAGGAGTGCTCTCGATTGACGACACGAGCATTCTGTACAAGTTTCATAAACTTCGTACGGCTGGAAGCGGAGTTTGAGAAAAATTGTCATCATCCGATATTCCGCTCAGCGACCAAGTCCCGTCGTAGCTGTATGTAAGTTCATCGAGAAATGCGAACCGACCGTACGATCTTCTTCAAACTTGCAGGAGTGCTCTCGATTGACGACACGAGCAGTCTGTACAAGTTTCATAAACATCGTACGGCTGGAAGCGGAGTTAGACACAAATTGTCATCTACAACGCAGTACTGGATAGATCCCGTTCAGCGACTATGTCCCGTCGTAGCTGTATGTAAGTTCATCGAGAAATGCGAACCGACCGTACGATCTTCTTCAAACTTGCAGGAGTGCTCTCGATTGACGACACGAGCATTCTGTACAAGTTTCATAAACTTCGTACGGCTGGAAGCGGAGTTTGAGAAAAATTGTCATCATCCGATATTCCGCTCAGCGACCAAGTCCCGTCGTAGCTGTATGTAAGTTCATCGAGAAATGCGAACCGACCGTACGATCTTCTTCAAACTTGCAGGAGTGCTCTCGATTGACGACACGAGCATTCTGTACAAGTTTCATAAACTTCGTACGGCTGGAAGCGGAGTTTGAGAAAAATTGTCATCATCCGATATTCCGCTCAGCGACAAAGTCCCGTCGTAGCTGTATGTAAGTTCATCGAGAAATGCGAACCGACCGTACGATCTTCTTCAAACTTGCAGGAGTGCTCTCGATTGACGACACGAGCAGTCTGTACAAGTTTCATAAACATCGTACGGCTGGAAGCGGAGTTAGACACAAATTGTCATCTACAACGCAGTACTGGATAGATCCCGTTCAGCGACCAAGTCCCGTCGTAGCTGTATGTAAGTTCATCGAGAAATGCGAACCGACCGTACGATCTTCTTCAAACTTGCAGGAGTGCTCTCGATTGACGACACGAGCATTCTGTACAAGTTTCATAAACATCGTACGGCTGGAAGCGGAGTTAGACACAAATTGTCATCTACAACGCAGTACTGGATAGATCCCGTTCAGCGACCAAGTCCCGTCGTAGCTGTATGTAAGTTCATCGAGAAATGCGAACCGACCGTACGATCTTCTTCAAACTTGCAGGAGTGCTCTCGATTGACGACACGAGCATTCTGTACAAGTTTCATAAACTTCGTACGGCTGGAAGCGGAGTTTGAGAAAAATTGTCATCATCCGATATTCCGCTCAGCGACCAAGTCCCGTCGTAGCTGTATGTAAGTTCATCGAGAAATGCGAACCGACCGTACGATGTTCTTCAAACTGGCAGGAGTGCTCTCGATTGACGACACGAGCATTCTGTACAAGTTTCATAAACTTCGTACGGCTGGAAGCGGAGTTTGAGAAAAATTGTCATCATCCGATATTCCGCTCAGCGACAAAGTCCCGTCGTAGCTGTATGTAAGTTCATCGAGAAATGCGAACCGACCGTACGATCTTCTTCAAACTTGCAGGAGTGCTCTCGATTGACGACACGAGCAGTCTGTACAAGTTTCATAAACATCGTACGGCTGGAAGCGGAGTTAGACACAAATTGTCATCTACAACGCAGTACTGGATAGATCCCGTTCAGCGACCAAGTCCCGTCGTAGCTGTATGTAAGTTCATCGAGAAATGCGAACCGACCGTACGATCTTCTTCAAACTTGCAGGAGTGCTCTCGATTGACGACACGAGCATTCTGTACAAGTTTCATAAACTTCGTACGGCTGGAAGCGGAGTTTGAGAAAAATTGTCATCATCCGATATTCCGCTCAGCGACAAAGTCCCGTCGTAGCTGTATGTAAGTTCATCGAGAAATGCGAACCGACCGTACGATCTTCTTCAAACTTGCAGGAGTGCTCTCGATTGACGACACGAGCAGTCTGTACAAGTTTCATAAACATCGTACGGCTGGAAGCGGAGTTAGACACAAATTGTCATCTACAACGCAGTACTGGATAGATCCCGTTCAGCGACCAAGTCCCGTCGTAGCTGTATGTAAGTTCATCGAGAAATGCGAACCGACCGTACGATCTTCTTCAAACTTGCAGGAGTGCTCTCGATTGACGACACGAGCATTCTGTACAAGTTTCATAAACTTCGTACGGCTGGAAGCGGAGTTTGAGAAAAATTGTCATCATCCGATATTCCGCTCAGCGACCAAGTCCCGTCGTAGCTGTATGTAAGTTCATCGAGAAATGCGAACCGACCGTACGATGTTCTTCAAACTTGCAGGAGTGCTCTCGATTGACGACACGAGCAGTCTGTACAAGTTTCATAAACATCGTACGGCTGGAAGCGGAGTTAGACACAAATTGTCATCTACAACGCAGTACTGGATAGATCCCGTTCAGCGACTATGTCCCGTCGTAGCTGTATGTAAGTTCATCGAGAAATGCGAACCGACCGTACGATCTTCTTCAAACTTGCAGGAGTGCTCTCGATTGACGACACGAGCATTCTGTACAAGTTTCATAAACTTCGTACGGCTGGAAGCGGAGTTTGAGAAAAATTGTCATCATCCGATATTCCGCTCAGCGACCAAGTCCCGTCGTAGCTGTATGTAAGTTCATCGAGAAATGCGAACCGACCGTACGATCTTCTTCAAACTTGCAGGAGTGCTCTCGATTGACGACACGAGCATTCTGTACAAGTTTCATAAACTTCGTACGGCTGGAAGCGGAGTTTGAGAAAAATTGTCATCATCCGATATTCCGCTCAGCGACAAAGTCCCGTCGTAGCTGTATGTAAGTTCATCGAGAAATGCGAACCGACCGTACGATCTTCTTCAAACTTGCAGGAGTGCTCTCGATTGACGACACGAGCAGTCTGTACAAGTTTCATAAACATCGTACGGCTGGAAGCGGAGTTAGACACAAATTGTCATCTACAACGCAGTACTGGATAGATCCCGTTCAGCGACCAAGTCCCGTCGTAGCTGTATGTAAGTTCATCGAGAAATGCGAACCGACCGTACGATCTTCTTCAAACTTGCAGGAGTGCTCTCGATTGACGACACGAGCATTCTGTACAAGTTTCATAAACTTCGTACGGCTGGAAGCGGAGTTTGAGAAAAATTGTCATCATCCGATATTCCGCTCAGCGACCAAGTCCCGTCGTAGCTGTATGTAAGTTCATCGAGAAATGCGAACCGACCGTACGATGTTCTTCAAACTGGCAGGAGTGCTCTCGATTGACGACACGAGCAGTCTGTACAAGTTTCATAAACATCGTACGGCTGGAAGCGGAGTTAGACACAAATTGTCATCTACAACGCAGTACTGGATAGATCCCGTTCAGCGACTATGTCCCGTCGTAGCTGTATGTAAGTTCATCGAGAAATGCGAACCGACCGTACGATCTGCTTCAAACTTGCAGGAGTGCTCTCGATTGACGACACGAGCATTCTGTACAAGTTTCATAAACTTCGTACGGCTGGAAGCGGAGTTTGAGAAAAATTGTCATCATCCGATATTCCGCTCAGCGACCAAGTCCCGTCGTAGCTGTATGTAAGTTCATCGAGAAATGCGAACCGACCGTACGATGTTCTTCAAACTTGCAGGAGTGCTCTCGATTGACGACACGAGCAGTCTGTACAAGTTTCATAAACATCGTACGGCTGGAAGCGGAGTTAGACACAAATTGTCATCTACAACGCAGTACTGGATAGATCCCGTTCAGCGACTATGTCCCGTCGTAGCTGTATGTAAGTTCATCGAGAAATGCGAACCGACCGTACGATCTTCTTCAAACTTGCAGGAGTGCTCTCGATTGACGACACGAGCAGTCTGTACAAGTTTCATAAACATCGTACGGCTGGAAGCGGAGTTAGACACAAATTGTCATCTACAACGCAGTACTGGATAGATCCCGTTCAGCGACTATGTCCCGTCGTAGCTGTATGTAAGTTCATCGAGAAATGCGAACCGACCGTACGATCTTCTTCAAACTTGCAGGAGTGCTCTCGATTGACGACACGAGCATTCTGTACAAGTTTCATAAACATCGTACGGCTGGAAGCGGAGTTAGACACAAATTGTCATCTACAACGCAGTACTGGATAGATCCCGTTCAGCGACCAAGTCCCGTCGTAGCTGTATGTAAGTTCATCGAGAAATGCGAACCGACCGTACGATCTTCTTCAAACTTGCAGGAGTGCTCTCGATTGACGACACGAGCATTCTGTACAAGTTTCATAAACTTCGTACGGCTGGAAGCGGAGTTTGAGAAAAATTGTCATCATCCGATATTCCGCTCAGCGACCAAGTCCCGTCGTAGCTGTATGTAAGTTCATCGAGAAATGCGAACCGACCGTACGATGTTCTTCAAACTGGCAGGAGTGCTCTCGATTGACGACACGAGCAGTCTGTACAAGTTTCATAAACATCGTACGGCTGGAAGCGGAGTTAGACACAAATTGTCATCTACAACGCAGTACTGGATAGATCCCGTTCAGCGACTATGTCCCGTCGTAGCTGTATGTAAGTTCATCGAGAAATGCGAACCGACCGTACGATCTTCTTCAAACTTGCAGGAGTGCTCTCGATTGACGACACGAGCATTCTGTACAAGTTTCATAAACTTCGTACGGCTGGAAGCGGAGTTTGAGAAAAATTGTCATCATCCGATATTCCGCTCAGCGACCAAGTCCCGTCGTAGCTGTATGTAAGTTCATCGAGAAATGCGAACCGACCGTACGATCTTCTTCAAACTTGCAGGAGTGCTCTCGATTGACGACACGAGCAGTCTGTACAAGTTTCATAAACATCGTACGGCTGGAAGCGGAGTTAGACACAAATTGTCATCTACAACGCAGTACTGGATAGATCCCGTTCAGCGACTATGTCCCGTCGTAGCTGTATGTAAGTTCATCGAGAAATGCGAACCGACCGTACGATCTTCTTCAAACTTGCAGGAGTGCTCTCGATTGACGACACGAGCATTCTGTACAAGTTTCATAAACTTCGTACGGCTGGAAGCGGAGTTTGAGAAAAATTGTCATCATCCGATATTCCGCTCAGCGACCAAGTCCCGTCGTAGCTGTATGTAAGTTCATCGAGAAATGCGAACCGACCGTACGATGTTCTTCAAACTTGCAGGAGTGCTCTCGATTGACGACACGAGCAGTCTGTACAAGTTTCATAAACATCGTACGGCTGGAAGCGGAGTTAGACACAAATTGTCATCTACAACGCAGTACTGGATAGATCCCGTTCAGCGACTATGTCCCGTCGTAGCTGTATGTAAGTTCATCGAGAAATGCGAACCGACCGTACGATCTTCTTCAAACTTGCAGGAGTGCTCTCGATTGACGACACGAGCATTCTGTACAAGTTTCATAAACTTCGTACGGCTGGAAGCGGAGTTTGAGAAAAATTGTCATCATCCGATATTCCGCTCAGCGACCAAGTCCCGTCGTAGCTGTATGTAAGTTCATCGAGAAATGCGAACCGACCGTACGATCTTCTTCAAACTTGCAGGAGTGCTCTCGATTGACGACACGAGCAGTCTGTACAAGTTTCATAAACATCGTACGGCTGGAAGCGGAGTTAGACACAAATTGTCATCTACAACGCAGTACTGGATAGATCCCGTTCAGCGACTATGTCCCGTCGTAGCTGTATGTAAGTTCATCGAGAAATGCGAACCGATCGTACGATCTTCTTCAAACTTGCAGGAGTGCTCTCGATTGACGACACGAGCATTCTGTACAAGTTTCATAAACTTCGTACGGCTGGAAGCGGAGTTTGAGAAAAATTGTCATCATCCGATATTCCGCTCAGCGACCAAGTCCCGTCGTAGCTGTATGTAAGTTCATCGAGAAATGCGAACCGACCGTACGATCTTCTTCAAACTTGCAGGAGTGCTCTCGATTGACGACACGAGCAGTCTGTACAAGTTTCATAAACATCGTACGGCTGGAAGCGGAGTTAGACACAAATTGTCATCTACAACGCAGTACTGGATAGATCCCGTTCAGCGACTATGTCCCGTCGTAGCTGTATGTAAGTTCATCGAGAAATGCGAACCGATCGTACGATCTTCTTCAAACTTGCAGGAGTGCTCTCGATTGACGACACGAGCATTCTGTACAAGTTTCATAAACTTCGTACGGCTGGAAGCGGAGTTTGAGAAAAATTGTCATCATCCGATATTCCGCTCAGCGACCAAGTCCCGTCGTAGCTGTATGTAAGTTCATCGAGAAATGCGAACCGACCGTACGATGTTCTTCAAACTGGCAGGAGTGCTCTCGATTGACGACACGAGCAGTCTGTACAAGTTTCATAAACATCGTACGGCTGGAAGCGGAGTTAGACACAAATTGTCATCTACAACGCAGTACTGGATAGATCCCGTTCAGCGACTATGTCCCGTCGTAGCTGTATGTAAGTTCATCGAGAAATGCGAACCGACCGTACGATCTTCTTCAAACTTGCAGGAGTGCTCTCGATTGACGACACGAGCATTCTGTACAAGTTTCATAAACTTCGTACGGCTGGAAGCGGAGTTTGAGAAAAATTGTCATCATCCGATATTCCGCTCAGCGACAAAGTCCCGTCGTAGCTGTATGTAAGTTCATCGAGAAATCCGAACCGACCGTACGATGTTCTTCAAACTTGCAGGAGTGCTCTCGATTGACGACACGAGCAGTCTGTACAAGTTTCATAAACATCGTACGGCTGGAAGCGGAGTTAGACACAAATTGTCATCTACAACGCAGTACTGGATAGATCCCGTTCAGCGACTATGTCCCGTCGTAGCTGTATGTAAGTTCATCGAGAAATGCGAACCGATCGTACGATCTTCTTCAAACTTGCAGGAGTGCTCTCGATTGACGACACGAGCATTCTGTACAAGTTTCATAAACTTCGTACGGCTGGAAGCGGAGTTTGAGAAAAATTGTCATCATCCGATATTCCGCTCAGCGACCAAGTCCCGTCGTAGCTGTATGTAAGTTCATCGAGAAATGCGAACCGACCGTACGATCTTCTTCAAACTTGCAGGAGTGCTCTCGATTGACGACACGAGCATTCTGTACAAGTTTCATAAACTTCGTACGGCTGGAAGCGGAGTTTGAGAAAAATTGTCATCATCCGATATTCCGCTCAGCGACCAAGTCCCGTCGTAGCTGTATGTAAGTTCATCGAGAAATCCGAACCGACCGTACGATGTTCTTCAAACTTGCAGGAGTGCTCTCGATTGACGACACGAGCAGTCTGTACAAGTTTCATAAACATCGTACGGCTGGAAGCGGAGTTAGACACAAATTGTCATCTACAACGCAGTACTGGATAGATCCCGTTCAGCGACCAAGTCCCGTCGTAGCTGTATGTAAGTTCATCGAGAAATGCGAACCGACCGTACGATCTTCTTCAAACTTGCAGGAGTGCTCTCGATTGACGACACGAGCATTCTGTACAAGTTTCATAAACTTCGTACGGCTGGAAGCGGAGTTTGAGAAAAATTGTCATCATCCGATATTCCGCTCAGCGACAAAGTCCCGTCGTAGCTGTATGTAAGTTCATCGAGAAATGCGAACCGACCGTACGATCTTCTTCAAACTTGCAGGAGTGCTCTCGATTGACGACACGAGCAGTCTGTACAAGTTTCATAAACATCGTACGGCTGGAAGCGGAGTTAGACACAAATTGTCATCTACAACGCAGTACTGGATAGATCCCGTTCAGCGACCAAGTCCCGTCGTAGCTGTATGTAAGTTCATCGAGAAATGCGAACCGACCGTACGATCTTCTTCAAACTTGCAGGAGTGCTCTCGATTGACGACACGAGCATTCTGTACAAGTTTCATAAACTTCGTACGGCTGGAAGCGGAGTTTGAGAAAAATTGTCATCATCCGATATTCCGCTCAGCGACCAAGTCCCGTCGTAGCTGTATGTAAGTTCATCGAGAAATGCGAACCGACCGTACGATGTTCTTCAAACTTGCAGGAGTGCTCTCGATTGACGACACGAGCAGTCTGTACAAGTTTCATAAACATCGTACGGCTGGAAGCGGAGTTAGACACAAATTGTCATCTACAACGCAGTACTGGATAGATCCCGTTCAGCGACTATGTCCCGTCGTAGCTGTATGTAAGTTCATCGAGAAATGCGAACCGACCGTACGATCTTCTTCAAACTTGCAGGAGTGCTCTCGATTGACGACACGAGCATTCTGTACAAGTTTCATAAACTTCGTACGGCTGGAAGCGGAGTTTGAGAAAAATTGTCATCATCCGATATTCCGCTCAGCGACCAAGTCCCGTCGTAGCTGTATGTAAGTTCATCGAGAAATGCGAACCGACCGTACGATCTTCTTCAAACTTGCAGGAGTGCTCTCGATTGACGACACGAGCATTCTGTACAAGTTTCATAAACTTCGTACGGCTGGAAGCGGAGTTTGAGAAAAATTGTCATCATCCGATATTCCGCTCAGCGACAAAGTCCCGTCGTAGCTGTATGTAAGTTCATCGAGAAATGCGAACCGACCGTACGATCTTCTTCAAACTTGCAGGAGTGCTCTCGATTGACGACACGAGCAGTCTGTACAAGTTTCATAAACATCGTACGGCTGGAAGCGGAGTTAGACACAAATTGTCATCTACAACGCAGTACTGGATAGATCCCGTTCAGCGACCAAGTCCCGTCGTAGCTGTATGTAAGTTCATCGAGAAATGCGAACCGACCGTACGATCTTCTTCAAACTTGCAGGAGTGCTCTCGATTGACGACACGAGCATTCTGTACAAGTTTCATAAACTTCGTACGGCTGGAAGCGGAGTTTGAGAAAAATTGTCATCATCCGATATTCCGCTCAGCGACCAAGTCCCGTCGTAGCTGTATGTAAGTTCATCGAGAAATGCGAACCGACCGTACGATGTTCTTCAAACTGGCAGGAGTGCTCTCGATTGACGACACGAGCAGTCTGTACAAGTTTCATAAACATCGTACGGCTGGAAGCGGAGTTAGACACAAATTGTCATCTACAACGCAGTACTGGATAGATCCCGTTCAGCGACTATGTCCCGTCGTAGCTGTATGTAAGTTCATCGAGAAATGCGAACCGACCGTACGATCTTCTTCAAACTTGCAGGAGTGCTCTCGATTGACGACACGAGCATTCTGTACAAGTTTCATAAACTTCGTACGGCTGGAAGCGGAGTTTGAGAAAAATTGTCATCATCCGATATTCCGCTCAGCGACCAAGTCCCGTCGTAGCTGTATGTAAGTTCATCGAGAAATGCGAACCGACCGTACGATGTTCTTCAAACTTGCAGGAGTGCTCTCGATTGACGACACGAGCAGTCTGTACAAGTTTCATAAACATCGTACGGCTGGAAGCGGAGTTAGACACAAATTGTCATCTACAACGCAGTACTGGATAGATCCCGTTCAGCGACTATGTCCCGTCGTAGCTGTATGTAAGTTCATCGAGAAATGCGAACCGACCGTACGATCTTCTTCAAACTTGCAGGAGTGCTCTCGATTGACGACACGAGCAGTCTGTACAAGTTTCATAAACATCGTACGGCTGGAAGCGGAGTTAGACACAAATTGTCATCTACAACGCAGTACTGGATAGATCCCGTTCAGCGACTATGTCCCGTCGTAGCTGTATGTAAGTTCATCGAGAAATGCGAACCGACCGTACGATCTTCTTCAAACTTGCAGGAGTGCTCTCGATTGACGACACGAGCATTCTGTACAAGTTTCATAAACTTCGTACGGCTGGAAGCGGAGTTTGAGAAAAATTGTCATCATCCGATATTCCGCTCAGCGACCAAGTCCCGTCGTAGCTGTATGTAAGTTCATCGAGAAATGCGAACCGACCGTACGATCTTCTTCAAACTTGCAGGAGTGCTCTCGATTGACGACACGAGCATTCTGTACAAGTTTCATAAACTTCGTACGGCTGGAAGCGGAGTTTGAGAAAAATTGTCATCATCCGATATTCCGCTCAGCGACAAAGTCCCGTCGTAGCTGTATGTAAGTTCATCGAGAAATGCGAACCGACCGTACGATCTTCTTCAAACTTGCAGGAGTGCTCTCGATTGACGACACGAGCAGTCTGTACAAGTTTCATAAACATCGTACGGCTGGAAGCGGAGTTAGACACAAATTGTCATCTACAACGCAGTACTGGATAGATCCCGTTCAGCGACCAAGTCCCGTCGTAGCTGTATGTAAGTTCATCGAGAAATGCGAACCGACCGTACGATCTTCTTCAAACTTGCAGGAGTGCTCTCGATTGACGACACGAGCATTCTGTACAAGTTTCATAAACTTCGTACGGCTGGAAGCGGAGTTTGAGAAAAATTGTCATCATCCGATATTCCGCTCAGCGACCAAGTCCCGTCGTAGCTGTATGTAAGTTCATCGAGAAATGCGAACCGACCGTACGATGTTCTTCAAACTGGCAGGAGTGCTCTCGATTGACGACACGAGCAGTCTGTACAAGTTTCATAAACATCGTACGGCTGGAAGCGGAGTTAGACACAAATTGTCATCTACAACGCAGTACTGGATAGATCCCGTTCAGCGACTATGTCCCGTCGTAGCTGTATGTAAGTTCATCGAGAAATGCGAACCGACCGTACGATCTTCTTCAAACTTGCAGGAGTGCTCTCGATTGACGACACGAGCATTCTGTACAAGTTTCATAAACTTCGTACGGCTGGAAGCGGAGTTTGAGAAAAATTGTCATCATCCGATATTCCGCTCAGCGACCAAGTCCCGTCGTAGCTGTATGTAAGTTCATCGAGAAATGCGAACCGACCGTACGATCTTCTTCAAACTTGCAGGAGTGCTCTCGATTGACGACACGAGCAGTCTGTACAAGTTTCATAAACATCGTACGGCTGGAAGCGGAGTTAGACACAAATTGTCATCTACAACGCAGTACTGGATAGATCCCGTTCAGCGACTATGTCCCGTCGTAGCTGTATGTAAGTTCATCGAGAAATGCGAACCGACCGTACGATCTTCTTCAAACTTGCAGGAGTGCTCTCGATTGACGACACGAGCATTCTGTACAAGTTTCATAAACTTCGTACGGCTGGAAGCGGAGTTTGAGAAAAATTGTCATCATCCGATATTCCGCTCAGCGACCAAGTCCCGTCGTAGCTGTATGTAAGTTCATCGAGAAATGCGAACCGACCGTACGATCTTCTTCAAACTTGCAGGAGTGCTCTCGATTGACGACACGAGCAGTCTGTACAAGTTTCATAAACATCGTACGGCTGGAAGCGGAGTTAGACACAAATTGTCATCTACAACGCAGTACTGGATAGATCCCGTTCAGCGACTATGTCCCGTCGTAGCTGTATGTAAGTTCATCGAGAAATGCGAACCGACCGTACGATCTTCTTCAAACTTGCAGGAGTGCTCTCGATTGACGACACGAGCATTCTGTACAAGTTTCATAAACTTCGTACGGCTGGAAGCGGAGTTTGAGAAAAATTGTCATCATCCGATATTCCGCTCAGCGACCAAGTCCCGTCGTAGCTGTATGTAAGTTCATCGAGAAATGCGAACCGACCGTACGATCTTCTTCAAACTTGCAGGAGTGCTCTCGATTGACGACACGAGCATTCTGTACAAGTTTCATAAACTTCGTACGGCTGGAAGCGGAGTTTGAGAAAAATTGTCATCATCCGATATTCCGCTCAGCGACAAAGTCCCGTCGTAGCTGTATGTAAGTTCATCGAGAAATGCGAACCGACCGTACGATCTTCTTCAAACTTGCAGGAGTGCTCTCGATTGACGACACGAGCAGTCTGTACAAGTTTCATAAACATCGTACGGCTGGAAGCGGAGTTAGACACAAATTGTCATCTACAACGCAGTACTGGATAGATCCCGTTCAGCGACCAAGTCCCGTCGTAGCTGTATGTAAGTTCATCGAGAAATGCGAACCGACCGTACGATCTTCTTCAAACTTGCAGGAGTGCTCTCGATTGACGACACGAGCATTCTGTACAAGTTTCATAAACATCGTACGGCTGGAAGCGGAGTTAGACACAAATTGTCATCTACAACGCAGTACTGGATAGATCCCGTTCAGCGACCAAGTCCCGTCGTAGCTGTATGTAAGTTCATCGAGAAATGCGAACCGACCGTACGATCTTCTTCAAACTTGCAGGAGTGCTCTCGATTGACGACACGAGCATTCTGTACAAGTTTCATAAACTTCGTACGGCTGGAAGCGGAGTTTGAGAAAAATTGTCATCATCCGATATTCCGCTCAGCGACCAAGTCCCGTCGTAGCTGTATGTAAGTTCATCGAGAAATGCGAACCGACCGTACGATGTTCTTCAAACTGGCAGGAGTGCTCTCGATTGACGACACGAGCATTCTGTACAAGTTTCATAAACTTCGTACGGCTGGAAGCGGAGTTTGAGAAAAATTGTCATCATCCGATATTCCGCTCAGCGACAAAGTCCCGTCGTAGCTGTATGTAAGTTCATCGAGAAATGCGAACCGACCGTACGATCTTCTTCAAACTTGCAGGAGTGCTCTCGATTGACGACACGAGCAGTCTGTACAAGTTTCATAAACATCGTACGGCTGGAAGCGGAGTTAGACACAAATTGTCATCTACAACGCAGTACTGGATAGATCCCGTTCAGCGACCAAGTCCCGTCGTAGCTGTATGTAAGTTCATCGAGAAATGCGAACCGACCGTACGATCTTCTTCAAACTTGCAGGAGTGCTCTCGATTGACGACACGAGCATTCTGTACAAGTTTCATAAACTTCGTACGGCTGGAAGCGGAGTTTGAGAAAAATTGTCATCATCCGATATTCCGCTCAGCGACAAAGTCCCGTCGTAGCTGTATGTAAGTTCATCGAGAAATGCGAACCGACCGTACGATCTTCTTCAAACTTGCAGGAGTGCTCTCGATTGACGACACGAGCAGTCTGTACAAGTTTCATAAACATCGTACGGCTGGAAGCGGAGTTAGACACAAATTGTCATCTACAACGCAGTACTGGATAGATCCCGTTCAGCGACCAAGTCCCGTCGTAGCTGTATGTAAGTTCATCGAGAAATGCGAACCGACCGTACGATCTTCTTCAAACTTGCAGGAGTGCTCTCGATTGACGACACGAGCATTCTGTACAAGTTTCATAAACTTCGTACGGCTGGAAGCGGAGTTTGAGAAAAATTGTCATCATCCGATATTCCGCTCAGCGACCAAGTCCCGTCGTAGCTGTATGTAAGTTCATCGAGAAATGCGAACCGACCGTACGATGTTCTTCAAACTTGCAGGAGTGCTCTCGATTGACGACACGAGCAGTCTGTACAAGTTTCATAAACATCGTACGGCTGGAAGCGGAGTTAGACACAAATTGTCATCTACAACGCAGTACTGGATAGATCCCGTTCAGCGACTATGTCCCGTCGTAGCTGTATGTAAGTTCATCGAGAAATGCGAACCGACCGTACGATCTTCTTCAAACTTGCAGGAGTGCTCTCGATTGACGACACGAGCATTCTGTACAAGTTTCATAAACTTCGTACGGCTGGAAGCGGAGTTTGAGAAAAATTGTCATCATCCGATATTCCGCTCAGCGACCAAGTCCCGTCGTAGCTGTATGTAAGTTCATCGAGAAATGCGAACCGACCGTACGATCTTCTTCAAACTTGCAGGAGTGCTCTCGATTGACGACACGAGCATTCTGTACAAGTTTCATAAACTTCGTACGGCTGGAAGCGGAGTTTGAGAAAAATTGTCATCATCCGATATTCCGCTCAGCGACAAAGTCCCGTCGTAGCTGTATGTAAGTTCATCGAGAAATGCGAACCGACCGTACGATCTTCTTCAAACTTGCAGGAGTGCTCTCGATTGACGACACGAGCAGTCTGTACAAGTTTCATAAACATCGTACGGCTGGAAGCGGAGTTAGACACAAATTGTCATCTACAACGCAGTACTGGATAGATCCCGTTCAGCGACCAAGTCCCGTCGTAGCTGTATGTAAGTTCATCGAGAAATGCGAACCGACCGTACGATCTTCTTCAAACTTGCAGGAGTGCTCTCGATTGACGACACGAGCATTCTGTACAAGTTTCATAAACTTCGTACGGCTGGAAGCGGAGTTTGAGAAAAATTGTCATCATCCGATATTCCGCTCAGCGACCAAGTCCCGTCGTAGCTGTATGTAAGTTCATCGAGAAATGCGAACCGACCGTACGATGTTCTTCAAACTGGCAGGAGTGCTCTCGATTGACGACACGAGCAGTCTGTACAAGTTTCATAAACATCGTACGGCTGGAAGCGGAGTTAGACACAAATTGTCATCTACAACGCAGTACTGGATAGATCCCGTTCAGCGACTATGTCCCGTCGTAGCTGTATGTAAGTTCATCGAGAAATGCGAACCGACCGTACGATCTTCTTCAAACTTGCAGGAGTGCTCTCGATTGACGACACGAGCATTCTGTACAAGTTTCATAAACTTCGTACGGCTGGAAGCGGAGTTTGAGAAAAATTGTCATCATCCGATATTCCGCTCAGCGACAAAGTCCCGTCGTAGCTGTATGTAAGTTCATCGAGAAATCCGAACCGACCGTACGATGTTCTTCAAACTTGCAGGAGTGCTCTCGATTGACGACACGAGCAGTCTGTACAAGTTTCATAAACATCGTACGGCTGGAAGCGGAGTTAGACACAAATTGTCATCTACAACGCAGTACTGGATAGATCCCGTTCAGCGACTATGTCCCGTCGTAGCTGTATGTAAGTTCATCGAGAAATGCGAACCGATCGTACGATCTTCTTCAAACTTGCAGGAGTGCTCTCGATTGACGACACGAGCATTCTGTACAAGTTTCATAAACTTCGTACGGCTGGAAGCGGAGTTTGAGAAAAATTGTCATCATCCGATATTCCGCTCAGCGACCAAGTCCCGTCGTAGCTGTATGTAAGTTCATCGAGAAATGCGAACCGACCGTACGATCTTCTTCAAACTTGCAGGAGTGCTCTCGATTGACGACACGAGCATTCTGTACAAGTTTCATAAACTTCGTACGGCTGGAAGCGGAGTTTGAGAAAAATTGTCATCATCCGATATTCCGCTCAGCGACCAAGTCCCGTCGTAGCTGTATGTAAGTTCATCGAGAAATCCGAACCGACCGTACGATGTTCTTCAAACTTGCAGGAGTGCTCTCGATTGACGACACGAGCAGTCTGTACAAGTTTCATAAACATCGTACGGCTGGAAGCGGAGTTAGACACAAATTGTCATCTACAACGCAGTACTGGATAGATCCCGTTCAGCGACCAAGTCCCGTCGTAGCTGTATGTAAGTTCATCGAGAAATGCGAACCGACCGTACGATCTTCTTCAAACTTGCAGGAGTGCTCTCGATTGACGACACGAGCATTCTGTACAAGTTTCATAAACTTCGTACGGCTGGAAGCGGAGTTTGAGAAAAATTGTCATCATCCGATATTCCGCTCAGCGACAAAGTCCCGTCGTAGCTGTATGTAAGTTCATCGAGAAATGCGAACCGACCGTACGATCTTCTTCAAACTTGCAGGAGTGCTCTCGATTGACGACACGAGCAGTCTGTACAAGTTTCATAAACATCGTACGGCTGGAAGCGGAGTTAGACACAAATTGTCATCTACAACGCAGTACTGGATAGATCCCGTTCAGCGACCAAGTCCCGTCGTAGCTGTATGTAAGTTCATCGAGAAATGCGAACCGACCGTACGATCTTCTTCAAACTTGCAGGAGTGCTCTCGATTGACGACACGAGCATTCTGTACAAGTTTCATAAACTTCGTACGGCTGGAAGCGGAGTTTGAGAAAATTGTCATCATCCGATATTCGCTCAGCGACCAAGTCCCGTCGTAGCTGTATGTAAGTTCATCGAGAATGCGAACCGACCGTACGATGTTCTTCAAACTTGCAGGAGTGCTCTCGATTGACGACACGAGCAGTCTGTACAAGTTTCATAAACATCGTACGGGCTGGAAGCGGAGTTAGACACAAATTGTCATCTACAACGCTAGTACTGGATAGATCCCGTTCAGCGACTATGTCCCGTCGTAGCTCTGTATGTAGAGTTCATCGAGAAATGCGAACCGACCGTACGAATCTTCTTCAAACTTGCAGGAGTGCTCTCGATTGACGACACGAGCATTCTGTACAAGTTTCATAAACTTCGTACGGCTGGAAGCGGAGTTTGAGAAAAATTGTCATCATCCGATATTCCGCTCAGGACCAAGTCCGTCGTAGCTGTATGTAAGTTCATCGAGAAATGCGAACCGACCGTACGATCTTCTTCAACTTGCAGGAGTGCTCTCGATTGACGACACGAGCATTCTGTACAAGTTTCATAAAACTTCGTACGGCTGGAAGCGGAGTTTGAGAAAAATTGTCATCATCCGATATTCCGCTCAGCGACCAAAGTCCGTCGTAGCTGTATGTAAGTTCATCGAGAAATGCGAACCGACCGTACGATCTTCTTCAAACTTGCAGGAGTGCTCTCGATTGACGACACGAGCAGTCTGTACAAGTTTCATAAACATCGTACGGCTGGAAGCGGAGTTAGACACAATTGTCATCTACAACGCAGTTACTGGATAGATCCCGTTCAGCGACCAAGTCCACGTCGTAGCTGTATGTAAGTTCATCGAGAAATGCGAACCGACCGTACGATCTTC